>CAUYON010020612.1:0-67958 GCA_963573935.1 Arctocebus calabarensis
AGTCCCAGCTACTTGGGAGGTGGAGGCAGGAGACTCGCTTGAGCCCAGGAATTGGAGGTTGCTGTGAGCTGTGATGCCACAGCACTCTATCCAGGGTGACAGCTTGAGGCTCTGTCTCAAAAAAAAAAAAAAAAAAAAAGACGATTGCCTTGCTCAAATTGCAAAGGAATGGGGTGGGATTTCCACTTCATCTGGAAAGTTCTGCTCACTAGAGTGTCTGAGAAGAGGCATGTCTATGAATTGCTAATGAAGTCAAGGCCATTCACATGCAAATCTGTAGATTATACGCTCCCCCCTCCCCAATTAAGTTCTTACAAGTGATTTGAAGAAAATTGGCTCCTGGTGAAACCTGTTTTAACATACATTTCCCAGTAAATTACACCAGACTGGCACATGCTTGCAGGATAACGCGCCTGCTCTGCTGGCCTCTGGGAAAGCCTGAACCGAGGAGGATGTTTCTTTCCCCTTTCTTTCACTGTTTCCATAACTAACACTGTGCTTCTCTCCAGAACATAAAGCCACAAAAGGGATCCTGCCTTATTCGGAGCAGTGAAATTACAAAGGGTATTTTTGCTTCATCCCCCTGAATCATAAACATAGTGCACATTTCACAATGTTCATTTTTTTCTCTCTTCACTCCAAATCATACACCAGATGGTAAATCCAGGAAACATTTAGCAGGTTTGGCAAAAATTGTAAGAGCAAAATGATTTTGAAAGCTATATTTGAAGCAAAAAAAAAAAAAAAAAGTAGAGCAAAAAAGACATAGTGGTTGGAGTTGATGAAATAGCATGAAGGCAGGTGCAGAGAATGGCTCGTGGCTTTACATTAGTGTGGCCTGAATGTGTCGCTGAATAATCTTCCAAGCAGATCTGGAAGAAAACATGATTCAGAGGAAAGTACAGTTCACCATGAGTAAGCATAAAGGAAGATTTGATTGTTTAAAAGAGATTATGTCCGTGTTCAGACTAACCACACCTCAGCACATCAGGAAGAGTTCACCTAAGCCTAGAAACAGCCTCAGAAAACTTTGAGGGTGATCGAAAGTGGACACAACTCCAAACTGAGGCTAAGAGCCCGGTTTTCCAAAGGTGGGTGAAAGGTATGTTCAAGAAATTACCTGACCTTCCTCGCTCCCCCTTTTTGTAGGATCACACTAATTGCTGGTTAGATTTTAAATAAATAATGGGAATTTAGCACCATGTCCTTCATCACCTAGAGGAGAAGATCCCAATAGAACCATCCATGTAGGTGACCACACATGTGTCTCTTAAGTGACCCCTATTCAGTAACTACCCAAAGCAGGAGCCATGACCAGCACTTACTGTGTCTCAGTGATTACCCAAAGCAGGAATGGTGACCAGCACCTACTGTGTCTCAGTTGCTACCCAAAGCAGGAACCATGACGAGCACCCACCGTGTCTCGGTGATCACCCAAAGCAGGAACTGTGACCAGCATCTACTATGTCTCAGTGACTACCCAAAGCAGGAACTGTGACCAGCACCTACCATGTCTCAGTTACTACCCAAATCAGGAATCATGACTAGCACCTACTGTGTCTCAGTGACTACCCAAAGCAGGAACCGTGACCAGCACCTACCGTGTCTCGGTGACCACCCAAAGCAGGAATCGTGACCAGCACCTACCATGTTTCAGTGACTCCCCAAAGCAGGTACTGTGACCAGCATCTGCTGTGTCTCAGTGACTACCCAAAGCAGGTACTGTGACCAGCATCTGCTGTATCTCAGTTACTACCCAAAGCAGGTATTGTGACCAGCACCTACCATGTGCAGGTAAATAAAAAGAGCCCCTGTGAAATCTGCTCTGTCATGCAGCAGTCTGCTGAGAACGTGTACCCAAAGGTTGTGCTCACTGCTCCTACATGTTTACAAGATTCCACATCAGAGACAAATGGGCTTGTCTGCAAACACTGTACAAGGCATCCCTTCAAACTTGGGATTCTTCAAAGGATTTTTAAATGGAAGTAAAAGCATTTGTATTTTTCTTAGGGCCAAGCTAGTGGTCAATAGTCCTTAGATTTCATGCTTCTCTGGCACAAGCTGGATTGAGGCCATGACCCAGGACAGATGCCAAGCATGATCTCCCAGCCCTGACTTCTGAGAAGAAGGGAAGCTGGACCACAGGGCACCACGAGGCTGACCAGTCCAGCCAAGCATGCCAGAAGTCTGGAAGGGAGAGTTGCAGGCTGGCTGGAGTGCTCCTTCAAGCACAGCTATGGGCACTTTCCTAAGAGTCCTTTTACTGGGAACAAAGAATAGCAGAAATCCCAGCCATTCCTGTGGAACCAGGAAGAAAAGGAAAGGCAATGGGAAGAAAAGATACAGGATGGCAGCCCTGCCCTCGCACACACGGCCCTGTTTTGAAGCAGGACTCTGTCCTCTCCTTGCACACTGCTACGTGTCTGTGTCTTTCAGAGATGCAGCTTGGGAAGGCAAGGGATGGAGCAAGGAGGACTGTGGCAGATCACGTACATCTCATGTGCACCTGCACCTTGCATGGGCCACACCGAGGGAGTCACAGGGAAGGTGTGTCACAGACAAGGAAAGGCCTTTGGACAGGGCAACCTGGGGACACCTTATTTCACATATTCCATCATTATATGTATCACAGTCCTCCAAGGAAAAAGAATAATTGATAGATGACAGATAGAGACATAGATATAGATAGGTGGATACTTGGATGCATGGATGGATGGATGGATAAAGACTAGATATAGAGGGATGGATGGATGTATAAAGATTATATGGATGGATGGATGGATAGAGACTAGATATAGAGGGTTGGATGGATGTATAGAGACTATATAGATGGATGGATAGGTGGATGGATGGAGACTAGATGTGGATAGATGGATGGATGGATGGAGGGATGGAGACTAGATATAGATGGATGGATGGAAAGATGGAGACTAGATATAGATGGATGGATGAATGGATAGAGACTAGATATAGAGGGATGGATGGATGGATAAAGACTATATAGATGGATGGATGGATGGGTGTATGGATGGAGACTAGATATAGATGGATGGATAGATGGATGGATACTAGATATAGATGGATAGATGGATGGATAGAGACTATATAGCTGGATGGATGGCTGGATGGATGGATAGAAACTACATAGATAGATGGATGGATGGATGGAGACTAGATATAGATGGATGGATGGATGGAGACCAGATACAGATGGATGGATGGATAGAGACTATATAGCTGGATGGATGGACGAATGGATGGAGACTAGATATAGATGGATGGATGGATGGATAATAGATATAGATAAATGGATGGATGGGTAGAGACTATATAGATGGATGGATGGAGACTAGATACATATGGATGGATAGATGGATGAATGGATAGGTGGATAGAGACATAAACAGACAGATAATAAATAGACACAGAGATGCATGAAGAGAGACATAGATAGACAGATAGATGAATAGATGGATAGAAAGGCAGACAGATAGATGGAGACACAGAACTAAAACCCGTGCTGGACAGCAGGAGATCAAAACTGGCATAGAGAAAAAGCTAAACTGATGAAAAAGAAGATGAAAGATACCATAAGGATTCAGAGAAGACATAAAAACCATACCAGAAACATGGAAGACAAAAATACACTGAGTGTAACGAAATTGATTTTATCTAGGAAGACAGCAGAATAACTGAAAAAGTTACAATTTCCACAAGTTTTATTAAATAGCTGTTGTGTCCCATGCACTGTGGGACACACTTCACACCATTAGCAAAGTTCATCTGTACAGCCACCTGTTAAGACACAATTAATTTACCCCTGTTTTTTACATGAAAATATAAGGATTCCAAGGAGCCTAAAAATTACCCACAGTTAGCTACTAAACAAATAAAACAGAAGATAAATCCTAAGCCGACTCAACTTAATACTCATGATTCTATATCCATAATGAAAGAAAGAAACAATAACCCAAAATAATTCACCTTCATTGTGTTTCACGAAAAGTACTGAAGAGTGTTGAGATGTACATCCTTTTGTAACTTCTTTGCAAAACAAGGTAAGATCCTCCCTACCTGGGGTTGATTATAAGCACCAATTATGCAGTGTGGGAAGCCTGCTCACGCAGTTTCAGGCTGTACTGACAGTAACGTATTGCTTGACTGAAAAAAAACCAATGATATTATACAGCTCGAATAAGGTCTAGTTCTGCGAGCCATTTTTAAGGACCTTACTGACTCCCCAAGGTGAAGACACTTAGCTGATCAGCTGTGAAGCGTGCACACAGTTGCTGGCCCACACCTAGACAGGAGGAAACCTCACAGTGGCTGGCGCACTGGGACAGTCAGCAGGGGAGTGTCTGGACATCTCCTGACACAGACAATGCCTGAACTTACTGCCCCAGTTGAAGTTTGACATGGGCTGCAGTGCACAGAGCAAAATTCAATCATCTTGCATTGTTGCATAAACAATATCCAAAGGGCTTCCTGGGCAATTAAAAAAGCTTTTGCTTGAAATGGTAGAGGAAATACTACTTCATTGGTGCTGTTTTATCACAGACCTGTGGCTTAGGGAATGGCTGGTCTATTTCAATCATGATTGTCATTTGGGAATTATTATTTTATAAACTTGGCAGAAAAGAATGACCATAGTCTGGAGATAACTCTGTAAAGCCACTCTGAATTGCCCTGGGAGGGTGTCTGGTTGCTTATAAGAGTTGAGTGAAAACTCAGTCCAGTAAAAATGAGCTCTTAAGAGGACAGGCATAGCCAAAAAAAAAAAAAAAAAAAACCCAATAAATGTGCAGGACACAGTTTCATAATTTGTGCCATTCTTGAATTAGTAGTACAGAGTGATCAAATGGATTATATTGTAAGTTTTGTCCCAAATATGCTAAAATCATAAACTATTTTATGACTATCTGCTAACATCAAATTATTCTTCTTTATTAATACTGCATCAAATTAAAAGGCAGATAAACGTGTGCTGTGTTCTCCTAAAGTTGTTTGTATCTCTTTGTATTATTATAATACTCAATTGCTTCATAATTAATTAAATAATTTTTTGCAACTCAGAAATAGAAATTGAAGCCTAAGTCTCAGACACTAAAGTTAATACAGGATGAAATTGTACTCTTCGTAGGCTGCTTATCAAATTTTGATTAGTGGTAAATATTTGATACTCTTCCTAAGATCTTCTTCCAAGTTCCAAGTAGTTTTATGTGATATGTAATCCTGCTGGCCTAATTTTGAGACAAGATCCACACAGCAATGCCTTTAAATTCAAAGCTTTGCAGACAGGCCTATCCTTGCAAACAATCACATCCCATCTAAGATCAATGACTCTTAGGAGAACATGAATTTCCTCAAAAAGTAAGTGTTTTCTCTTGAAACACAGAGGATAAAAGTTTTACATATTTGGATACACAGTTTCAAAAAAAAAAAAAAAAGCTTCGTTATTCTCCCTTAAACCTCTCAAAAATCCTATGAAGTTACTAAGTTTAATTCCCATATTAGAGCTAAGAAAATTAGGACGTGAACACTTAGTGTGATTTTCAAAGTTGTACAGCTTTCAACTTGAAGGTCAAGTGTAGGGAGACTGAGCACTAGGCTTGTGGGAGGAGTCAGAGGCGCTGGGAGCGAGACAATCCCCTAGCCAGCATGGAGATGTTGTGTTGCCCCAGAGACAAGCCCTCCAGCAGCTGCATGCATTAATGAGTTGAGATCAGTTGCTCATTTGTATACATCTGTGGTGCAACAGGGTAGGAGTCGAGCCCTCAGGAGAAGGAGCACGTACTTAGTGACCATTAAGCTCATGATCTTAGTGCATGGGCCCCTACACCTATTGTATAATGCTCAAATAAAAGGCCATGGCAGAGGTTGCTTGGGACTCTCCCTGAAACACGGGAAGCCCCCCTCTTTCAGGCATTTGTACCTCCAATCCGTGTTCCCGGCTGTTTTATTCACTCGGTGACGGGTTCCATGGAAAGCACCGACAGTCAAGACCCGAAAATACTGGGGAGATTCACCCCACTTCACCTGCTGAAGCAGTTACTCCAGAAAAAGTTTGGACGTTCTGACTCCATGCACGTGGTTTCTCGCCTTACTTCTCAAAGGTAGATGTGGAAAATAACGCAGGATGATTTTGACATGTACGATGCGTTTCATGCGATTTTCACTTGGAAGTCTGACTTGCCCCTGCCTTGCTGATGTGGGAAGAAGGTGAATATGGGACCTGTGTCCACAAAGCCTTTGCTCCTCTCTCAGAAGCTGGCTCAGTGTCCTCCGAGAGATACGCACTTGATAAAACAGCATCCATGGACCAATTTTGTAGTTGAAGCTCTGTTTGCATGATGTGTTAACAACTTACAAAGCTAAAAAAAAATTGTCGAATGCATTTAAGTTTAACAAGTGATGACTGGGATGAGAAAATAACTTATTGACTATTCATACTCAGTCACCAAACTATAACTTCTCATTTCAGTTAGGCAAACTGTCAGTTCCCTCCAACCATGTGACTGCTAAGAATAACCCATATATGAGTCTGTGGTCTGTGGACAAGAACTTTCGTCTAACAGCACGAAATGCTTTAGGGTCTAGGCCTGGGATAGACCAAGAACAATTTGTCCTCCTTTGAACATTTTGATTAGTAAAAATTGTGAACAAGTTATTCATCCTCAAACCTTAAAATCATCCCCGGAAATGAGAAAAAAAATTGTCTGGCAATACAAAATTTGAATTCCATGTTCACCAAATTCAAAGCATAAAATGTTACAGAATTATGGAGAAAGTCCACCCAATCAATGGAATTCAGAGTTAAGAATTCAGCCACTAAATGATGTGATTGCTGTAATTAGTCAAATGGTATAATTATAGTAAACACATAAGTTGCCACTGAAGCACGTAATTACAGAGCATAATGGTGTTATTATGATTTCAGATGATATAATATGATTTGGGTGTATAATAAGTGCCCATAACAATATTAAGACTTTTTTTTTAACTTGTGAATTTTCTTAGTACCTGATTTGGATTTTTTACATTTTGGGGGCTTAAATCTAAGTCAGACAGGAAATCAGAGCCTTCTTTCAATGAAAGGAAAAGAAGTTAGTATCCAACATAACACCACGGTGAGAGTGTGAATAGAAAGAGATAAAGGATTTGAAGTCGAGGATGAAACCAGTCATTACCACAACCCTAAACAGGTATTACAGCTAAAGGCTTTAATATAAGAAAACACCTGTACAAACGGTATTATTTCAAGTGTGTTTCATTTCTTAGGAATTTATCATTCTACCACAAAACTATGGATGAAAATAAGTTTTCCAGAACACCGTCTTTGGTTTAACATTCCTAGGGGAAGGCCATTGTTTTAAGGCTTTTGTGCATTGGTTATATTTGAGTCCAAATTTTGTACCATGAGACAGTGGACTGATAATTGACTTGCCCCAAGTCCCAAATTCTTTTTACAGATAGGTTTTGTATGGTCAAAAAATATTTTTATTACATGCCATTGGAGAAGAGCTCTTCAAGTGAGGGTTAGGAGACACAGGGCTCAGAAGTTCAGAAACTCACGGTGGGGAAAGGGCTGGGCAGAGCGGTCAGTGTCGTGAAGCCACAAAGGTCAAGCCAGGAGGTTATACCCTCCATGGACACTTGGGCTGGAATGTTCTCTACATGTATCCATCAGATATTCACTCCACTTGAGCTTCAACCCTCTTTGTCAGGACCCTCTTAGCAATTTGAGCAGTGTGACGCCACAGCACTCTACCGAGGGCGATAAAGTGAAACTCTGTCTCTACAAAAAATAAAATAAAATAAAGTAGAAAAGAGCCCTGTGAAGCTGCTCTGCCTACCCACCTGCTAATGCAGTCGACCTCTTTTTTTTTAATAAACAATGAAGCACATTGTCACCGTATGGAGGTGCAGCTCATAAAACCTGGTAGACAGGCACTGTCTAACAGAACTTTCGGTGACAACGGAAAATTCTCGGCCTGCATCACCAGGTTATGGTAGGCACTGCGATGCGATGTTGCTGATGCGATGCGATGTTGCTGATGCATCTCGAGGACTGAATTTGTCGTTTAATTTAATTTTGATCAGTTTATATTTAACTTCAACAGCCACACGAGAGGCTACCGTATTTCACAGCCCAATTGCACAGTTCGCACTTTGCTGTCCTGGGCAGATTCCTCTCAGCACCCTTCTGCTTTCTCGGGGACACGCTACATGATTACATTTTATTAAATCCACACGTGCAGCAGCTTATTATCACCTAAGCAAATATACAGCTCTAACTATAGGAGTTCAATAAATATTAATGATGATCACTAAATTGAATCATTATAGATAATGAAATAGCATGACAAAATACGGGAGATAATTATCATCCGTCTTGCTTTTATTGACAAAGATATTTCATGGAACTAGGAGTCATGATCCATAGGTTTTCATGATTTTAAATAATTTTAATGAATTTCACACTTTGGATATTTATCTGAAGTTAATTCGAGCTTTTTCTATCTGACATTCCCCTGCCATGAATACGGATGAGTTCTACTGTAGCATGAATTTTCAAGTGGAATTTCTTTTCTTGTACCCCGAAGATTCAGATTTTAGCATGCATTGTTTATTGCTTAATTTCATTCTGCCTCTAGAGAAAGGAGGAAAGATTGTTTTGTCCTAAGGCTTACTGGGAGAAAGTAAAAAGAAAAAAATGCAGAATGACAGAAGAATATGTCTTTAACCGTTGAAGTTGGAAATCTGCCCACAAAGAAACAGTAGGTACAACTCTGTAGATGACAACTCTCCAACTATGCCAAGGACAGATAGTTCAATCTTAAAAAACGTTGTAGCATAAAACAAGGAAAACACAGTAAGAAACTACGTACAATTGACATCACCTTGGAAATTAAAGCAAACAAAAATAGTGAAAGAATAAAAAAGTATGATCTTGTCTGACTCTATTTACATAAAATGTCCAGAATATGTAGAGCCTTAGAAATTGAAATCAAATTAGTGGTTTCTAGGGACGAGGAAGACAGAAAGTGGCTGCTAGCGGGTACAAGGTTTCTTTTGGGGGTGACTGACGGAAATGCTCTAATGTTGATTACAGTAATGCTCGAGTAATTCTGTAAAGACAAAGAAACCCTTTAAATGAATAAATGTTGTGGTATATGAATTATATCTCAATAAACTGCTTTTTAAAGTGTCATCCCAAATCACTCATGAGCAGAGATGCGAAAGCCTTAAATAAAGTACTGGGGAAAACGTATCAGACGTTCAGAATGAAAAGTAACACATGCAGATCCAAGTTACAAAGTCAGTTAACCTAATCCACTCCATTAACAGATAAGGAGGAAATCCTTTATAGTTGCTATGTAGGAAATTACAGTCAGATGGTGGAAAACATCGACAAACTGAATCTAGGGATGAAAAGAACACGTTCATTAGAAAACTCTATAACACAGATGTGTCATTTCTCTCGAATCGATCCATAGGTTCAATGTAATTCAATCAAAACTCTGACAGGTGTCAAGCAAAAATAAACCGTGGCCAGAGAGGCCTTGAGCAAGTGGACTCGCCATTGGTGGGTCACAGTTTGGTTTCGTGTATTTTAACGAATTACACATAAAATCATAAATCAGTACATGGAAGGCATACATTGGTTTGGGCCCCTGAAGCGGGACTTGCTGAAGCAGGGGGAATTACAGGTTACAGGTGGGTTTAAAGATCTTTTGCTTTGTAATTAATTAGAGAAATGAAGCTTTGAATGAAGGCTTGGAATGTTTTGAGATAGGAAGTCTGCTCTTTGAGACAGGCCGCCTACCCAGACTCAAGCGATCTAAAGGAAGCTAATGACTTGCAAGTGCGACTTAAGCTCTGTCTTGGGTAGCCTTAGGCCTGTTAATGAGTTACAAAGGACATCTCCAAGAAGGAAGGTGACACATACATGGTATCTAACTGAACTTCCTTCGCACCACCAGCACCTCAGCTGTAGGGCATTTCTAGGGTCCACTTGGCCACGAGGGGCATCTATTCAGTCAGCTGGGGGGACTTAAGATTTTATTATAGTTCATGCAAATTTTTCTGGGAGCCATGACACAGTGATTAAAGCCTTACATGGAACTTCTTATTTTCCCATTCCTTTCTCTTTATTTTTCTCACAAGGGCATGGCTACTGGCCAAGGTGTGATGGGCTGAGATTAATAAATCTATTAAAGTTTGTGCTTGTGTCTGCACGTAGACTAGCAATTGACAAAAACCTAAATGGATAGCATGTGTGACAAGGTAGTTCACAGCCAGATAAGTGTCCCAATTTTATTAGTAAGCAGAAAAAATAATACACAATGAGACATCGTTTCTATTTTTGTTTGTTTGTAGGTTTGAGATAGTCTCACTCTGTTGCCCCAGAAGGCAGAATGCCGCGGCATCAGCTTAGCTCACAGCAACCTCAAACTCCCGGGCTCAAGCCATCCTCCTGCCTCAGCCTCCCATGTAGTTGGGACTACAGGCACCCAATATGAGGCTCAGCTAATTTTGTTATTTTTAGTAGAGATAGGGATTTCATTCTTGCTCAGGCTGATCTCCAACTCCTAAGCTCAAAGCAATCAACCTGCCTGGGCCTTCCAGAGTGCTGGGATTACAGGCGTGAGCCACCATGCCCCCTGAGAACTTTGGTGTGTGTGAGCACCAGGATATGTAATTGCAAAGTTAGTGGCAATAATATTTCTAACAGCAACGTCCTTAATAGTCATAGACATTCTTTTGTCTCACTGCGAGAATCTATTTATTCTTCACCACCTTAAATCTTTCAGTGACTTTTAATAAAGCTTCATAGAAATACGGTCCTGATTTTATCTGCATTCCCTCAGCACCTTTTTTTTTTTTTTTTTTTTTTTTTAAGGCCAGGGCTGGGTTTGAACCCGCCACCTCCGGCGCCCTACCCCTTTCAGCCACAGATGCCACCCTCCCCCAGCACCTTTTACTTTCAAAGTCTTTGACTAGTCTGGGAAGCTGGAGATGAGAAGCAGTTTTATTTCCAAATCCAAGCCTGGTGGCTATATCATCTCTTTAAATTCTGCTTGGAGATTGTCCAGTTCTTTTTCTGGCTGTCCCTTTTTATCAGACTCAGTTGAAATGAACAAATGGATGATTTTAACAATCTTTTCACTTTGCAGGGAAGGCGGTGTTTTAATGATTGGGGGATCTCACATCATTATTATTTTTAGTGAGCAGACACATAAGTAGATTCTTTCAGTGAATTTTTTTTTTTTAAAGTACAAACTCCATGCTTCTGCGGAGGGGGCTGGCTGGTTTGCAGAGGGCACTATTTACAAAGGCTTTTCTGAAGCATGATCTGAGCTAAGACCAGAGTGGTGACTTGAGCTCAGGCACGTGAAATCAGAGTGACCAGCATTCTCCCTTTGAAGCAGCAAGTTCAAGGCCCTGTGGTGAAACATACGTGGTATGTTTAAAGGAAGGAGCAAAGGTTGGTGGGTGGGGTAGAGAGGTCAGACAGAAGAGCTGCAAAAAAAAGAATTGGTATCCACCTACTTTGAAAAGTCTGGAAAACACAGAAAAGCAGGTTGCTGTGTGCAAGCCTGGGACTCCTTTGATGGTTTGGGTGTGTTGTGTTGATCAAAATAACACTGCCGCGGGGGATGACTGATACCCAGCAAGCCTGGGTTGTGCTGGCCCCTGCTCAGATAGCACAGTATCTCAGGAGCGAGCTGAACAGCTCAGCCGGCAAGTGCTGCTGTGCATGGCGGCCACAAACACGGTGAACATGAGAGCTCATATGGAAACCCTCCCTTTCTGCTCCCCACCCAGTATCATCCTTTAAAAAGAAACTCCAGAGTACAAATGTCTCAGTTAGACCACAGATTTAGACGGTACAGCACCAGTGGCAACCTCCTCCCCACGTCCACGGTCACCAGACACCCTATTCCACCATGAATCTGTGAGGTGGTTCCTCGGCGCTGACCAAGGAAAGGAAAAGCATGACCGTTCAGGAAAGGGAGAGTGCTTTCTCAGGAATATTCACTACATTCTTTTGAAAATCATATGGAACAAGGATTGACGCCAAGTGTCATCTTTGTGATTTTTCTCCACTTTCCACACTAGATGTCACTGTGCCGCCCATTATTAAGTAGGCTCAGAAATTCTTCATAGAGAAATGGAACTGGTAGAAAAACTCACCAAAGTCGGGCAGCGCCCGACACACAAGCGGGCCTTCTGCTCAACCCACTGACGTTCGGCAAGAAGGCAGCTCGTTCCCTCTCCACGACTTGCCATTAGCCGGCCCCAGCACCACGCGGAGAACACGTATCAACAACTCGAAATACGTTTTTTTTTTTTCTGTCTTTTTCCCATTTGCATACCTGTCAACCTGATGAAAAGTGAGAATTTAGGAAATGCAAATAGCCTACTCATGAAATTTAATGATGTGCACATATGCTGTATTCTGAAACATTGCAAAAATACACCATCCCCTTGGTGCTTAAAAAATAATGTACCCCCTGAAGACAGTGGAGCTTGGAATAGAGTTAGGGCTGCAACCCCCAACTTCTTTGCCTTTTCTCACTGCTCATTTTTGTTACCTCGTGACCTTGAAGTCGGGAATGTGTTCAACGAGTTTTCAGTATGTAGGGTGATCAAGCACCCCTGTTCGGCCAGACTGAGGGGGCTTAGAACCAGGAGGAGTCGGCCTATTGACTAACTATGGACACCATGGGAGGCGGAGGCTGCTACCCTGGCGTCAGAGGCCTCTGCACACAAAATCCAAGCCCTGAGCTCTTCTGCTTAAGAACTGAGCAGCAGACAAGGAATGTTATGCAGCCTGCAGACTTTTTAGGTTCCATCGGAATGACAGGTTGGAGCTGCTGGCAGGCACTCAAAGGGAAAAACATTTTCCAGGATGCCGTCCAGAAGCAGAACCATTTGGCCATGCCCAAAGTTCTAACAAGAGCGACTACGGAGACAGGAAGGCTTGAACAATCTTTCAAGTATTTGTTAGCCAGGTGCCCTGCAGAGGCGAATGTGCCATCCGGACACAGAGGATGTTTCTGAATATGTGAGAGGGTTGACTTTTTTCTTAAAAAAAAAAAAAAGAGAAATAATGAGACATATTGATCTCAGGTGAAGACCCTCAGGTGCACCGCTAATGTCAAAGGCCTGGCTTTCATCTAATGTCTAAAATAAGTTATATCCTCTTTCTCCAATGGAGAACAGATCAACAAACTATTTCATTAATATATTAGAAAAAAAAGAGGAGGAGGAGGAGGGTGAAGAAAATAACGATACCTCTCATCTTCTTTCGTTTTTACGATGAGGACTGTATCCTTTTTTCTATTTACAGGCAAGGAGTTCTGGGCTCACATTTGTTCATCATTGCCCAGGCAATGTGGTAAAAGCAAGTTTTGAAACCGCCCTCTCTGACCCAAAAAATAGGACGTTCCCCCCACTCATCACCGTGCCTGGGGTACTCAGGAACCAGGTCCTGCTGGGGACCTGTTATTTTGGGGAGAGATTTGCCTGACTACTGGCTGTAGGTACCCAGAGGGTCACCCAGGTAGGTAACACAGCTTTCCTCTCTCACCTGAAAGCTGTCTCATCTCAAAAGTTTGTTTTAGAAAAGTTGGCAAGAATCAAGTCCACACTGTAGAGTGTTTCTACAGATTCTTCAGTGTAAAAACAGAACAGAAGAGAATTTTTAAATTTGCATGAGCATCCCAGCAGAAGAAATCACTACCAAGGAGGGCTTACTACATTGTTTGCAGTGATGCTGGGGAGGACGCTGAGGACCCCTAGGCAAGGACCTCCAGGAAAACAGTTAGTGCTTCCAAAGGCTGAGTGGCCGTGGACAGGCACAGCCACCAGAACTGGGCCTCCTACAGATGCAGGCCACTGGGTCAGCCCCTTAGGGCACAGAAAGAATGGCCAGGGTGGAGGTGCGTCATGACTGGCATGTGAAGGACACCCATGCCCAACTTTTCCCAGCCTGTTTCCGCGTGATTTTTCCAATTTGCCTAAATTCCACGTGGCTCTAAATGACTTTGGTCAGGGGGCTGCTGTGTTCCCTGAAAGACATAGTTGTTCACCCTGCCTACAGGTGCTCACTGCTCTACCCCCGACACACAAGCTGTGTCAGCACAACTGCAACCAGCCACGGGCCCCGCCTGCAGACACCTGCACATTAATTAGAACAGCTTCAGGAACTTGGAAAGGTCTGATACTTACGAAAAACACATTCTAAAACATCCGACTTTGCCCTGTGAACCCAGACACACAACCTATTCTGGAGATGCTGGGTCGGTGCCACAGCGGAGGGGAGTTGGTCTAATCTGCAAGCTGTAAGCTGAAAAAGATATCTCCGAGTTCTGCGTTTTCTGGAAGACGCTCCCAAGATACTCAGACGCAATTTCCTAGTGCGCTATTCCCCACTGCCCACTTTTCAATTTGCACACTGTTATAGGAGATGAGTTCAAAGTCACCTGCCCTCCTCTCTGCGGCAGCACGGTTTAACCCTTCCTTTCCCCCAGTCTGGAGGGCTATCACAGAGCCGCAGGAGAGGCTGAGTCGTCCGACCGTCCGACCGTGGCGGGCAGGTGCTTCCACAACGAGTCCCCTCCAAACATCACACCTCGACAGCGAACGGTCATTCCTCAGCCTGGCCTTTCCCACTGCTTGGAAAGAAATTGACGTTTTCAAAGCCGGTGCTTTGGCTGGAAAATGTTGGCAAAGAACTAGTATGGATTAATGAAGGCGTCAGAGTTTGGGATTGTCACGATGGTTTGGAGTGACACTGTGACACAGGTGTGCTCTCTTGGTGTCCAAACTAGGTGGTTATGAAGCAGTCGAGAGGAAGACGTTCAAACCCACAGACTGCGTGTTGTACAGGCGTGCCGGTCACGATCAAGTGGGAAGCTGCAGGCACAGTCCTGTGTCACTAAAGTCAGCATCCGTGCGAGGTTGCTCAGACCTCCAGGTGTGCACACGCGAGGGCCCCCGCCGCTGAGTGCCCTACCGTCCACACTGCTGCCCACAAAGGCGCCACACCCTCATCCCACACCTGTGACAACTTCACATTACGGGGCAAAAGGGACTGTGCAAATGGGATGAAGGACCCTGCAAACTGCGGCCTACTTGGGCCTGTCCAGCTGAGGCTCATGTCATCACAGGGGTCCTCAGAGAGGGGGGCAGGCAGGAGGGCCAGGAGGAGCGATTCGGATGTGAAGGTGGAAGAGAGGGTAGGGAGGGACAGAGTGATTTGAAGACATGACGCTGCTGGCCTTGCAAACAGGAGGAAGCCAAGAGCTGCAGAAGGGAAGCAGCCTCCAGAAACCGGAAAGGCCAGGTGGTTGCCGCCCCCTCCCCCCCACGAGCACAGCCTTCCATTTTACCCCTGTGAGGCCCTCTGCGCACCCCAGACCTGCGGCCCTCCCAGACTGTAAGATGAAAACTCTCTGCAGTGATCTGTCCCAGCAGGAGGTGTCCCAGGCTGCTTTGAAGTCTCACTTGCTCCGTCCTGCAACCCCACCCCAACACCCCCTTTCCTCCTGCCTGGCTCTTTCTGCCTTGCAGAACCCTCTGTGGTCTGGGCCACCAAGCACAGCGCTGGGAAGCCTCAATGCACAAATAAGGAACTTAGGCTTTCTTGCCCAGGACCACCGCCTGGGCACAAGGCTACTTTCTTATTGCAAGAAGAATGAGAGTTTGGAGTCTAGTTGTGAAAAAGAGGGACAAGAAACCAAAGATGACCCTGATACACCCTTTTTCATTTCTTCTAACCCAGAGTGAACCTGCACCCCCACCCTCATCCTGGCAGGCAGAGGAAGCCCCCAGGAGGGCAGAGGAAGCCCCCAGGAGGGCAGCAGCAGAGCAAGAGAAGCAAAGGAGAAAAAGGAACATGGCATTTTCATAACATGGCTTCTGTTCCAAATCTACCAGCTGCAGCCCCTTACTGCAGGCAGGGGAGGGGGAGTCTTTGTCCTTCGAGAGCGTCAGCCATGGTTGGTGCTCTGAAAACATGGGCACAGCCACCCCGTCCCACCAGAGTTTTCCTTCCGTAGGTCTGAGGGGGGCTGAGAATTTGCCTTCCCCAGAAGCTCCGGGGAGATGTCTGTGTCAGGACAGGGACACAAGTTTGATCCCGAGGAGCAGGAACACCAGGTGCAGTGTGGAGCGCCATGGCAGAGGCTCGGGGGAGGTGGGGGGGAGAGCAAGGGCCGCTGCTGAGCCAAGATTGGTGTGAGGCACATCAGCCCCGGAGGAAGGAGAGGTCGGGGAAGGTGGTGGGATGGGAGGGCAGGGTCGAGGCGCGGTCCCGTCCAGGCAGGGCTGGCTGCTGGGGTGCGCTCTCTTTTCCAGCCAAGCCCGGCGCCCCTATTTCACTTCTGACATGCAGCAGGGTTCTGACATCAAGAAACCCTTTGATTACAAGTTTCCCTTGGGGCATCAAGGAAACAGTCCATATTTCTTCCCGAGGCCAGAGTGCAATGCTCCTGAAAGCCCTGAAGTTAGAAGTAGATGAACAGCTGTCAGCATTTTCCTTTCTTGAAGCAGGAGCGGCAGATGTCGCGTCTTGGAGGGAAACTGGGTCCTGATACTGGGAAGGCGATGGTCTTCACGGCCCATTTGCCGTGTAGAAGTGGAGCGTACATCCTGTTCTCAAACGCAGAAACTTGGGATGCTGAAGATTGAGCGCCGTGCATATACACGCAGGAGATTGGCACCGCTGGGGGCGGCATCCTGGCTCCACAGAGACTCTGCTGAGGCTGAGAGGGCAGGGGGAAGGGTTCCCTGCTGTCTGTGGTGAGCGCTGGAAAGGGATCCTGAGTGCCCACAGGTCGCGGGAAATGAAATTCTGGAAAATGGATCCTGGATAGGGCGTGGGAGGGAGGCTGGGGGCAGGTGCATGTGGACAGCCTGGATGCCTGGCACTGTTTGCAGCGTCCTTGCCCATCTAGGACACGTACCAGGATTGAGATGGAGCCTGGGCTGGACAGGCGCAGGTGAAGGCACCAATGTAGTGACAGACAGGCACGCAGGCGTGGAGGGAGCTGTGGCTGCTGCTGTGGGCACAGACACCAGTGTCCATACGGCTGTAGGTACAGATGTTTAACTTCAGATCCAGTTGTATCTGAATGTTTGTGTCCCCTTAAAACACACATGTTAAGGGCGGCTCCTATGGCTCAGCGAGTAGGGCGCCAGCCCCATATACCGAAGGTGGCGGGTTCAAGCCCGGCCTCGGCCAAACTGCAAAACAAAAAAATAGCCGGGCGCTGCGGCGGGCGCCTGTAGTCCCAGCTACTCGGGAGGCTGAGGCAAGAGAATCGCTTGAGCCCAAGAGCTGGAGGTTGCTGTGAGCAGTGTGACGCCACGGCATTCTACCCAGGGTGATAAAGTGACAACTCTGTCTCTACAAAAAAAAAAATTTTTATGAGACAGAGTCTCATTTTGTCACCCTCAGCAGAGTGCCATGGCATCATAGCTCACAGCAACCTCAAACTCTTAGGCTCCAGAGTTTGGCGGGCCCAGGCTGGATTCGAACCCTCCAGCTCAGGTGTACGTGGCTGGTGCCTTAGCCCGCTGAGCCACAGGTGCCGAGCCGTGTTCTGTATTCTTATCACCTTGTCACTTCCGTTTGATGGATGGAGAAACTCAGCGGAGTTCAGTCCCCAGCCCGATAATGCATACACTACAGGTCTATCTTCTCAACCATCGCAGCCCATCGTGGCTGACCTTAGGGATTGGAATATGGCTTTGAAATATCTTCTGGGGTTAATGGAGGAATTAGCAAAGTGGTATCTGGGCAGGAGGGCAGAATGTCTCGGCAGCCTTTGCACTTTAATCTGGCCATGAGGTGGTCAGAGCATGATGCCTGGTTTGAACCACAAGTAGAGGAGAGATGGAAGGCTCCTGAGAAGTCTTGAGAGATAGGCACAGGCTGGGTGTGGGATTGGGAAAAGAGAGGGTCCAAGATGACCCCGAGCCCTCCAGAGTAGTAGTAGAAATACTGCTGGTGCCATGAACAGAAATGGAGAAGTGAGATACAGCATGTTGGAAAGACGTCTCAGCCCATGACGATGTGTTGGGGTTGCGGTGGTGGCGGGGCGCTGCCCTGCACTGTATACCAGTCAATGGGAAATGTGCCAGCTCTTTCCTTGATGTCAGAGCCCTTGTCATTACACTTACTGTCCAGACACTTGCTTTCCTAGAGTCGCTTTTAGGCAACCCAGTTCTGGGCCATTAGCCACAGGTGGATATCTACTGAAGAGATTTTTCTCTGATAAAGAGGCCAGGCAGAAAAAGCTCTTTCTGATTTGAGTTTCAGGTATAAGAACATCATGATACCATGCAGGGGCTTCTGCAGCTGTCTTGAAGTCTTTAGGAGCAGACCAAGAAAAATGGGAGGGAAAGTGACTCAGAGATTGTGAAACCCACAAAACAACACCAGGATCATCTGTTTCTACACTTATATGAAAAAAACAACCTTCCACTGTTCAGCCATTTTTTTTTTTTTTTTTGAGACAGAGTCTCACTTTGTGGCCCTTGGCAGAGTGCTGTGGCATCACAGCTCACAGCAACCTCAAACTCTCGGGTTTAAGCGATTCTCTTGTCTCAGCCTCCTGAATAGCTGGGACTACAGGCACCTGCCACAACGCCCAGTTATTTTTGTTGTTGCTATTGTTGCAGTTGTCATTGTTGTTTATCCAGCCCGGTCTGGGTTCGAACCCTCCAGCCTCGGTGCATGTGGCCGACACCATAACTACTGTGCTACGGGCTGCTCCTGTTCAGCCATTTTTAGATGGGATTCTGTTATGTGCAACCAAAGCACCCAACATGATGCAGATCTTATGGAGGTCCCAGATGACCTTGATCTAGGCCTTGCCACATGTCCCTTTTTGAGCATTAACTTTGGAAAAACACCATATTGGAGATGGTCGTCAGGATTGGTCGCTGAAGACTCCAAAATAGCAGGAGTTCCAGAAACGGGGTGGTGTAAGAATATACTTTGGATACTATTTCTAGAAAATGAGGGCTTTTTAACAAAAGTCTCTAAAGGCCAAGCAGCCTGGCCCATTTACTGAGGTCTTGCAGTGTGCTCTCAGGCAACAGCAGAGCATTCCCATAGCTCCTAGATACACACAAGGCAAAAGAAGCATTTTCCTCTTTCAAAACTGCGGCTCTTTTCACTTGCTTCCTCCCACCTTCCTTGCATTTGCCGTCTGCTGGCAGGAAGGCATTGCATAGCCCAGTGACGGATGCTCCCCAGAGAGAATTAGCCTGCTTTGTGGGGCTTTTGAATCAGACTAGGCATGCTTCTCTGAAGGTCTGAGTGACAGACGGGTTGATTGAAAAGTAATTGATTGCAGAATTTCAAAATGAGATTCAAAAGGTATATCACATATTAAAATGTCACAAAAGCCAACTCTCTTTACTAATTTTTACTAATTGTATTCCTTTAGAGTTGACAAAATTTAGAATTTAGTACCAACTTCACCATCTGGTTTCTGAAGTTTTGCATAATATATATACATTTCATGATCAAAAATTTGGGGGAGAGAGGTAGGGAAGGAAAAACCTATAAAGAAAATGCTACATAGATTCTAGCACTGATTCTGTACTAACAGCTGCACCAGGGACAATCATTTAATCTTTCTGAACCTCCATAGTTGTTGATGAGGTTTGGTTTGAATAAATCACGCGTAAGATCCTGTCCTCCTGAAGTTAAGAGTTTTGACAGTGAGACGCAGACTTCGGTATTCTGCGTGGTGTTGGAGTGGGGTGGGGGTCTTCTCTGAGAAAAGCAGGAAGATAAGCCTCTTGCTAGAAATGTGATCTCAACAAAATTTGGGTTTGGTGATGGGATTCTGGGTGGCGGTGCCAGACAAAGACAGGTTGCCTAGTCAATGTCAGATAAACAGGACTTGTATTTGATTTTTATTTTTTGATTTTTTTGAGACAAAGTCTCACCATCACCATGGTATCACAGTGCCATGGTATCACAGCTCACAGCATCCTCATACTCCTGGACTTAAGTGATTCTCTTGCTTTAGCCTCCCAAGTAGCTGGGACTACAGGCTCCGACCACAGTGCCTGGCAATTTTTAGAGATGGGGCCTCACTCTGGCTCGGGCTGGTCTCGAACCTGTGAGCTCAGGCAATCCATCCCCTCCCCAAAGCTAGGATTATAGGCGTGAGCCACCACGCCTGGCCTTATATTTGATTTTTAGTATAAATATGTGCCAAATATTGCAGAGGGTATACTTATATTAGAAACAGTTACTCACTATTTATATGAAATTCAGATTTAATTGGGAGTCTTGTATTTGTATTTGCTAACTCCAGCAGCCCTCACTCTGAGTGGAATATTAACAGCAATGGCAGTTGCCTGAAGTTGCTCGAGAAAGGGCAGAAAAGGAGCTGACGAAGGTTCTGTAGGTTGTGGGAGGCGGCAGAGCAGGTGCTGTGGCAGGCGGGGAAGCAGAGCCCGGCTGGGTGGGGGCCCCCTCCTTTCTAGGCCTTTACTCCGTAAATATCTTTTCTACCCCCCTTTCCTTTATAACACTTAATTGGCTTTAATGTAAAGTGGGAATATTAATTTTTTATCATAGGCTGTAGTTTTGGCCTCCTTTCAATGGTCCTTGTTTTTAATTTTGGAGAGAGTGGGTTGGCCCTTATTTATTTTCTCATTCTCCATGCTCACGGCCCCTCCCCCCATTAAATTGATTCGTGCTGGTGTGGGCCCCAGATTGATTTCCCCCCCTCTGTGGACTAGCTGTTTCTCAATAGAAAAATGACTGCCAAACTTCTCAAATTCTTTTCTAAACTTTGGGCCCTTTCGGATTGTATTTAATGCCCATCCTTCGGTGTCTGCACACGCTTCGGCCGCATAGCACATCGAGTCCCAGTGCGTAGAAGGACCCTGCTGGGTGTTTAGCCGGGTAGGTGGCTGCCTGGAGTGCTTCAGAGGCAGAATCACAGCCGGCCCTGGGAGTTTGCTCCTGTTTGTCACACGAGATCACTTAACACCTCTGCGCTTTCCCATGAAGGGAGAGGACTGCCACGCTGGACGAAGGGAGGCCAGCTCTCGCAGATGGTAAGTGTTTTAGGGCACCAGGCCATTTATCAAAAGTAGCGAGAGAACAAATGGAAAGAAGATAGAACATACTGATGTGGACGCCCACGTGGCCTGAGACATTGCCCAGGTTGGCGTCTAATGAGAAGGGGATGTCCCTCAGGTACTGGCAAGCTGAGAGCAGACCCAGGAGGCGCAGTGGGAGGCGCGCCACGGGCCGTGCCACACGCAGCCGTCTTCGTGTGGTTGCCTTTGATGCCTAACATGGCAGACGTGGAATTGGCAAAAAGAGGGTCATTGGTCAAGGCCAGTTCTAAAGGGGCTGATTAAGTTTGTCATCTACACAGTCTGATTCGAAGGGTGAAAGGTGCTTTTGTAAAAACTCTTTCCCACCTGACTTGAAATTCCTTCCACGAGCACCACAATGCATACACAGCATTCGTTCAGCCCAGCTTTCTTAGCGCTAGGGATGCTGAGCGGAGAATGAGGCCCGCCGTCCAGCCTGCACTGTCCAGTCGAGGGCTGGAAGAGTGAGCAGGTGGCTGGAATGTGCTGTCTGGCGCTGCAGCGGCCACTCGGGCCACGAGGAGTGTGTCGAGGATGGTGGATGCTGGGGGGTTCAGCGCAGAGAGGAACCAGAGACGTCGGTAAGGTCATGGGTTTGATTTACTAAGAGCTGCTGTTGGAGCTGTGGTCCCCTGGACTGGACTGGTGTCCCCAACTCTGAGCTGCCGTGAGTACTGGCTGCTAAGGTCACAACTGCACTTTCTCATGGAAAATTGCCTTCTGCCAAAAAGAGTGGAAAAGCCGGCTGCTTACCTTTCCCGGGGGTGGCCTGTTGCCAGTGCCGGACTGGTAAGAGACTCCGGCTCTCCCTGCAGAGCTCTGTGAGGTAGTGACGTTTCAGACAGCCCCGAGATCAGGCTGAGACGGCCCCCAGCCGGAGCCGCACCCCGACTCCCTCACTTCCTGCGCTTCTCCCGAGGGTTTCCCGCAGTAAATCACTCGCCTGCAGCTCTGCCTGACGCCATTTCCGGGAAGCCCCATGTGACAGCAGAGGAGCAGGAATTAGAAATCGCTCTGGCATCGTGGGTTTTTTCTAGTGTGGGGTGAGAGCGCTGGCCAGGAGGGAGAGAGGGTTGGTGAGTGTCTGTCACGGGGTGTGTGGTGGCGTGGGGACCGGGAGCAGTGTTTGATGTCAGCTGAGGTGAGCCCACGGTCTTTGTGAGCCCCATCCCTATCCTGCGCTCAGCGGCCTGGGCGTAGGTGGCACAAAGTTGTGCTCTGACAGATGGAGCCGCAGGAAGTTAAGGTACCAGGGGTGATGAGAAAGGACTGGAAGGTAGAAAGGGACGATGAGTTTGGGAGAAAACGGAGGTGTCCCCGAAGATACCTGTAAGATCGAAAGATCCCCGGGCTGAGCATAACACGGACAGCGTGTGGCAGGATTAGGAGGCTGGGAGGGGGGAGATCTGAGGCTTGCATATTCCTGCTAACGACAGGTCTAGGACATGCCCTGGTCTCAGGTCACATCAAGGCAGAGGGCAAAGACAAGTGATTGGGGTACTAGATTTCCTTGTGAGACCCATTTTTTTTGGTGAGATGGAACCCAAACCACTTGCTAACAGCTATAATATTATTCCCACCCCACCGAATCCCCCTCCACCATGTATTTCTCTTTGCCATCCCACCCCACCGTTGAAGAATGCGGCGCTCCATGGCCCTACATGAGAAGCCGACTGGGTGGAAAGAACTCACCCATTCCCTTCTGCCTGGAAGGGCCCTCTCTCCCTTCTTCCTTCAGTTACTTTATCTCATCCTTTGAGTTTAGGTTAGATTTCTCCCCAGAGTATTTAGAATCCCTCCCGCCATTGTATACTCTCCAAGCACCCAGTTCCCCTTAATGACTCTCATAACAGCTGTAATTCAACAAACAAAAAATTAAGTACTTTGTTTAAAGTCTGTCTCACAGATGGAATGTAACCTCTTGTAAGGACCCGGACTGTCACTGCCTCCCTTGCTGCTGGCATAATGCCTGCAGAAAGACAGCCACGGCACTCTCTCCAGGGTGACAGCTTGAGGCTCTGTCTCAAAAAAAAAAAAAAAAAAAAAAGAATGCATTCTTCTTGAGGTTGCTGTGAGTGATTTAAATACTATGATGTGTAATTTAAAAAAGGAAAAAAGAATGTGTTTGGTAACTATTTGTGGAACAAATAAATGAATGTATGTTGAACTGAGAGGCCATTTCTTTTCCTAGGCCTGTCTCTACTTAGCTGTGGGATCTTACATTCCACCCGTCAGGTCAGCTCGCTAAGCAAACTACATTTTTTTCTTTTTTTTTGAGATAGAGTCTCAAGCTGTCACACTGGGTAGAGTGCTGTGACCTCACAGCTCTCAGCAACCTCAAACTCTTGAGCTTAAGCAATTCTCTTGCCTCAACCTCCCAAGTAGCCGGGACCACAGGTGCCCGCCACAAACCCTGGCTATTTTTCTTTTTTGTTGTCATAGTTGCCACTGTTGTTTAGCTGGCCCAGGATGGGCTCAAACCCACTAGCCTCAGTGTATGTGGCTGGCACCCTAACCACTGAGCTATGGGCACTGCCCCAAAATACATGTTTTTCTAACTTTCACATTGCATGATTTCTGATTTTAGAGCATGTCAGCCATACACCGTAACATCTCTTAACCCTTGTAGTACATCCAGGCTAAAAGTATTTTTTTTGGAAATCCTAAAAGCATCTTATTCCTAGAGAAACTGTTTTTCTCTGTATTTCAGTAATCTATTGCTAAGTAAAGACTCATTTCCTCATTTAAAGCCTTAAATCGATAATAGACTGTCTCAAGTAAGCAGACAAAAGGTAGTGATAAAAATCAGAGTGAAATCAAGGAAATAGAAAAACAAAAACAGGGAAATAAAAGTATAGGCAGGGACTGTGCATGTTTAATTTTTGAGGCAGAGAGTCCTAGAGTCTTCAACACATGACATGTTAAAGAAATTGGGAGGCTCGGCGCCTGTGGCTCAACAGGCTAAGGCACCAGCCACGTACACCTGAGCTCATGGGTTCGAATCCAGCCTGGGCCCGCCAAACAACAATGATGGCTACAACCAAAAAATGGCCGGGCGTTATGGCGGGCGCCTGTAGTCCCAGCTACGTGGGAGGCAGAGGCAGGAGACTCGCTTGAGCCCAGGAATTGGAGATTGCTGTGAGCTGTGATGCCACGACACTCTACCCAGGGTGACAGCTTGAGGCTCTGTCTCAAAAGAAAAGAAAAGAAAAAAAAGGAATTGGGACCGTGGCCGTGCGTGGCTAGAGCAGAGCAAGCCGAGAGGGCAGAAGCACATGGTGAGAGAGTGCTGAGTCCTTGGCCGCTGCTAGGACTGCGGCTTTTCCTCCCAGGAGGAGGGGGAGCCACTGGACGGCCCTGAGCAGGGAGGGGGTGTGATTTGAAGTCATCAGCCCCCTCCTTCCTCGTGAATTCTTCTCTTGCCTGCAGCCATACGGGTCGTGAGATAGAACATCTGATTGTATGTGATCAGAGATAGGCTGCTGCTCTGGGCACTACTTGTTTCCGTGTTTACAGATGGAGAGTTTGTACTTTGGGGTGCAGGGATGGGTGACTGCTCGTCCTCACCGCATTTCCATGCTGCGTGCATACTGGCCTAGATCTGTGCTGGGATCAGACGGACAGGCAGCTCCAGGGACGGACAGAGAGACAGGACGAATGGATGGATGGACTGATAGACAAACACGTAGGAGACGCAGAGGAAGAGGAGGGGACAATCCTAGTTTAGGCGGCACACAGAGCACTGCTGAACTTTTTTCTTTCAGTCACACACAGAGAGGTCAGAAGGGGCGCTGTGGAATTACTGCTGTCTGAATTCTCCCCGCCAGCCATAATACATTCTACTTTCACAACATGGAAACTGGGTTTCCGCTATCTCCCAAAGGCAGTGAGAGAGCGAGGGAGCGCTGGCAGCCTGACGCCGCCGACAGACAGAGGCTGTTTGCTGAGAATGAGGGCAGCGACAACACCAGCTCGGCCCTGGCGTGGGACACTCTTCCTGAAGGCTCAGTAGTGCCTGGATCTTTTCTTCTGTGTTCTGGTTTTATGCAAACACAAGTTACATTCTTGTTGACCTCACTGTAACCCACAAAACTGAAGAAGGGGAGATGTGACCGGTAGACACGTCCCCGGCAGGAAGCAATCAGCACAGGCATGTTCAAAGCTTGGAAATCACACACGCAGCAAGCTTCAGCGATCAACTGGTTCTCATCATACAAACAGAAGAATTACTCACTTGTATTCCGTGTATACTAACTGTCGAAGCCACGTGCAGTCACAGAAGTGACACAGGCGCGTGTTGCTTGGGTGGTAAGCGAGGCTCTGCCACGTCCCAGCTGCTGTGGCCTGGAGCGCATGACATTATCTCTTTGAGACTTACCTCTCTCTCATCCCTCTTTGTGAGATAGTTATGAGGATTATGTCCTGTAAAACGTAAAGCCCTGGCACAGCGTCAGTAATTTACTCAGTGAATAGTCCCTTGGGACCAGCTCCCTTTTGTTGCCCGTGATGACACAGAATAAAAACCATTCAGCAATTACGTGGTATAATGACAGGAATTTAAAATGGCAACAGTGGTGGCCATGTCTCAAGCAGTCATGCAATATGCTAAAAATTCCCAATATAATTCAGGGAAACAAACATTCTTTTTTTGAGATAGTCTCAAGCTGTCGCCCTGGGTAGAGTGCCGTGGCATCACAGCTCACAGCAAATTCAAACTCTTGGGCTTAAGTGATTCTGTTGCCTCAGCCTCCCAAGGAGCTGGGACTATAGGTGCTCAGCACAACACCCATCTATTTTTTGTTGCAGTTGTCATGGTTGTTTTAGCAGGCCCGGGCTGGGTTTGAACCCGCCAGGCTGGGTGTATGTGGCTGGCACCATACCACTATGCTACGGGTGCTGAGCCTGGAAACAAACATTTTTATATAAAGCATCGCATAGTTGGTTAGCTTAAAAATAACTAAGAACAGCGTGCGGTTCCTGCTCTCAAAGGAAGGAGTGCAGACAGAGCACAGGGCTGCTCCCCCCCCCAATGTCAGTGTCCCTGGGGGAGAAAACTTTCCTTTTGTGTGCTGGGACCTCGGACACACAGAAGAGGCTCCTCCAAGAGGGGCTCAGGGGAGCCTTGATGAAGAAAATGACAGTTCGGAAGCTTTTAGAAGGGTCTAGAACAGTGGTTCTCAACCTCCCTAATGCTGTGGCCCTTTAATACAGTTCCTATGGGTCGCGACCCACAGGTTGAGAACTGCTAGTCAAGAAAAAGAGATTGGAGGACGCTCTGAAGCTCTAATAAGGGTATATTTAGATTTAATCAACTCCTCTGTTAAATGAGCATAGAGTAAGCGTAAAATAAAAGAACAGCAGCAGGCTTGGCGCCCGTAGCTCAGTGGTCTCAGATGTTAATTCTTTTGCTTGTTGTACAGCTCTGTGAGGTTGAGATTATTATTATTTCCCTTTTACAACTAAGAGAATAGGGAGGTTTTGTATATCACCCAAAGGCCTCACAACTGGCATGTGGCAGAGCCAAACTTGGACTCAGCTCATCTGACTCCAGATCCATCCACACTTGGCTTTGCCCTCTGCCTCCAGGTCTAAGCTCTGCCCTTCTCCCTCCGCCCTGGGCCCCCGGAAGCAGAGCAGAGCCGGTGGGCCCTATCACTGGGCTCCTGCCCTCTGCTTTCCAGTTGGAATAATCAAGGAAACAGGAGAAGGCCCTCAAGTCTGCCAAGGCTGTGTCCCCCATTAAGGGCCCCTCTCCTACAGCTCCTACCTACGTCTCCCCGTGTTCCAGACCATTGTCCCTCCTTGTCCTGGGGCAGCAAACACCTGCCTCGGTCTGCTTCCTGTCCCTACCTCAGTGAAGAATGGAATTTTGAGGTCATGGGAAAATCTTATATTCAGCTTTAGTAGATACTAATAAATAGTTTTCCAAAGTGGTTACACCAATTTGTGCTCCTTCTAGCAGTATATGAGAGTTCCAGTTACCCCACACAGGCCATCCTAGTGGGTGGATAGTGGTATCTGGTTGGTGCTTTTAATCGGCATTTCTTTGATAACTGAGGAAGGTGGACACCTTTTCAGGTGTTCATTGGCCATTTGCGCATCTTCTCAGGTGAAGCATCTGAGTCTTTTGGCCATGTTTAAGTTGGATTGTCCGTCTTGGTTTATTAAAATTATATATTATTGGTGAAGTTCTTTGTCAGAGATAAGTATTGCAAATATCTTCTCTCACTCTGAAACTTGCCTTTTGATTATATATCTTTTGATGAACAGATGTTCTTTTTTTTATTGAATCATAGCTGTGTACATTAGTTCTTAATTTTAGTGTACTCCAGTTTATAAATTGTCTTTACGTTACTACTTGTGAAATAGTAAGAGATATACATCCTATGTATTGGTCTCTGCCTCCAGTCCCTGGTTCGGAGTTCCTGAAACCCTTGTAAGGGATAAAGGCACGGGGAGAATCTCATGTTCTCATATTTGGTCTGTGACCCAAGTTCTGGGCACAGAGCTCCTAAATCCCTAGGAATTTCCTGGGTGGCAGGAGAGTCTTGTGCTCTGATGAGATGATTCCTCCTGGGGACTCCCAGACACAGGCTGCTCACCAGAAAGATCAAGGAATTATAAGCTTGGAGCTCTCAGCCCCACTACCACCTCCTCCCCTTCCCCAGAGAGGAAGAAGGGCTAGGAATGGAGTTCCTAATCCATCGGGCGGCCGGGAGGAAGTCTCCGTAAAAATTCCTAAACCGTGGAGTTCAGAGAGCTTCTGTGTTTGTAATCACATCTGCGTGCCAGGAGGGTGTCACACCCCAACTCCGTGGGGACAGAAGCTCCTACTCCATGACCCTTCCAGACCTTGCCCTGTATGTCTCTCCATCTGGCTGTTCATCTGCATGCGTTATTATTAAACTGGAGATTTAAGTAAGGTGTTTTCCTGATGATATGGTTTGAATGTTTGTCCCCTCCAAAACGCATGCTAAAACTTAACCCCCTATGTGGCCGTATGGAGAGGTGGGGCCTTTGAGAGGTGACTGGGTCCTGAGGGCTGTACCCTCATGAACGGATTAATGCTCTGATGGATTAATGGGTTATCGTGGAGTACAACTGGTGGCTTTGTAAGAAGAAAAAAAAAAGGCACCACATGGTGCCCTGTGCCCCTTGAGAATGCAAAGTGGCCCCTTGACCTGGGACTTCTCAGGCCCATCACTTATTTATTTAATAAGTAAATTTCTTTTCTTTGTCAATTGCCCAGTTTCAGGTATTCTGTTATAAGCTACAGAAAGTAGACCCCTAAGTTCTGTGAGCATCTCTAGCCAACTAATCGAGCCTGTGCTCGAGACTGGCATGTGAAGTGGGGGACAGTCTTGTGGGACTGCACCCTTAACCTGTGGGATCTGAAGTCGTCTCTGGGTGCACAGCGTCAGAACTGAATTGAATTAGAGGCCAGCGTTGAGAGTAATCACACACCTGGCATTGCCCCCTCCCCGGTGTGTCACTTCTCTCGGGAGGGCGCTCTTCCCCACCACTCTCTCCTGACTGGGAGGCCTTGGCTTGGCAGCTCCTTGCAGCACCACTGCGTGCTGGAGGGCAGGTCAGCTAGTTGTGCAACTAATGTGGTCTGGGCGTCCCTGTGCAGTGACAGTGGGGCAATCAAGTGAAGACTCTAGGTGGAAATGGGATTTTACCATTGAAAGGTGCAGAGCTGGTTATTTCTGATCCAAGGTGCAAGTGGACCCTGTTGGACTCACTGTGGGTTTCCAACTGCCTTGATACTAATACATATTCAAATGGTTTCATACTATACAATGTCTTCATCCTTTCCACGCTGGGCTTGGCTTTGGTGAGCCCTGGTGCCCTCTTGTGGACGCGAGGGACTGTGCTTCGAGTTCCCCGGCTGCTTTGTGCGTGTCCCTCAGCGGGAAGCCTCCCAGCAAGCGGGAAGGCCTCATGTCACAGAGCCTGGTGTAGTGTTGTCATTTATAAGCCCTGTGAACTTAAAATTCTTCTCTGCTAAATAGCAATCATAACAGCACCCACCTTACTAAGGCTCTTGAGAAGATTTGAGGTTTAAGGAAATTCCCTCCCTTGCATTCCTAGTTTCTTAAGGTTTTGTTTGAAACAATGAATTGCTAGTGAATGTTATCAGATGCTTTCTCTGCATCTTTTCAGAGGTGCGCTCCTGTTTGGACTCAGCCCCATGGCCATTTTCCGGGCTCGTCTGCAGCTCCACGTTCTACGTCTGTGTGTACAGCTGGCCATCCGTTTCAATGGGTTCCACACTTGCACATTCAACAAACTGCAGATCAAAATGTTCAGGGTGTGGGGACCACAGTGCAACGCCTGACCCAGTGGCTCACACCAGTAATCCCACAACGCTGGGAGACCAAGGCAGAAAGATCACTTGAGACCAGGAGTTCAGCACAGCTGAGACAACACAGTGAGGCCTGGGCTCCTACAAACTGGCGCCTTGCTGCTCTTTCCTCACATGGCGGACGGTGAAAGGAAAAGGGGCACAGGGCACTCCCTTCAACTCCTTTACAAGAGCCCCAATCCCATTCATGAGGACGGCGTGCTCACGTCTCACTCACGTCCCAGAAGGCTCCCCTCTTAATGTTATCACATTTTGCTATTAGGTTCCAGCATAAGAATTTGGGGGACACAAACATTCAGACCATAGCAGTGTGTTTTGCACTTCTTTTGTTAAATTTATTCCTAAATATGTTCTTTGTGGTCCTATTGTCAATGGAATGTTTTAAAATTTCATTTTCAGATTGTTCATGGCAAATGTATACAGATTTTCTTCCTCCCAGAATACCAAATCCTTTTACTAACAGAAGGATTGTGGGCTCGCTTTTGTAGTATAGCTGACCTCCTGGGCTCTGGGGCAGCTGCACAGGACCCACGGCCCTGCTGAAGTGACCGTGCACCTCTCAGTCCTCTGAGGACCAGGGCCCTGCTGAAGTGACTGAGCACATCTCCGTCCTGGTGAAGACCAGAGGGCAGGGCAGGACCACAGCCCGTGGGAGCCACGCTCAGGGTTGACCCCTGATTGCCATCCCCACGACCATGGGCATTCTGTGTTCCTGGTTGAGGATCTTCATTTTCTAGACTGTTTAGCCGATTGGTACCACTCGTGAACACCCCTTTCAGTGCGTCGCCGTTAGTCTTGGGGCAGAAATGTATACAGCTGGACCAGCAACTTTTCATAGCTGTCCTGGCTCTTAGGCTCCTGAGACTGAACTTTGGGTCTTTGGGATGGATTTTGACTCCCACACTGGCATTTCCTGCTCAGCCAGATCCAGAAAGAGGGAGCAGGTTACTTTGTAAATTCTACGTGTGAATGCCTTTCTTTTGGTGTTACAGTCTGTGTTTACTGGGGACTGCTGCCTATTTTATTTCTCTGACCTGCTTCACTAATTTAATATTGACCTGCCTGATTCCTGAGATCATTTTATTTCTTGAGTCCTGATTTAAAGCATGCCAAAGGTTATTTTTATGTAACGGGTTAGTAAGGAGAATTAACAGGTACTTCTCAGCCTCTTTAAATACGCTGTTTAGAATTTTTGAACATTTGCATTGTAAGTTTTTCTGTCTGGAATTTAACATATTCAAAAGTGAGCTAGGAGTCCTTATTTGATCATTTAGGTTATCTTAGGCCTGGAATTCTCAAATAGAGGGTAATAAGATACATGTTGTCTCATCTTGCCAATATTCAGATTATTCTTAGCAAAGTTGAGCCGCTCTGAATACTTCCAATATTGTCGAGGAAGTGCTAAAACAGGTACCTTCAGGCCCATTGATGGGACTGTGATGGGGGTAACTCTCTGAAAATCCAAGATAACAATAACAGAAGCCTCAGTAATGGTCGTAATCTTTTTTTTTTTTTAATTAAATCATAGCTGTGTACATTAATGCAATTATGGGGTACAATGTGCTGGTTTTATATACTGGTTTTATTTGACATACTTTAATGAAACTTGTTAACATAGCCTTCAGCGTATTTTCTTAGTTATTGTGTTAAGACATTTATATTCTACACTTAGTTGATTTAACAGGTATCCTTGTAAAATGCACCGTAGCTGTGGTCCACCAATTACCCTCCGCCCATTCTCCCTCTCCCTCCCCTCTCCCTCCTCTTTTGCCTTCATCTTCGGCTGGATGTAGTTGGGTGATAGCATTCATATGGAAGTGTGGGTGTTTATAAATTAGTTTCATAGTAGGGCTGAGTACATTGGATACTTTTTCTTCTTAAACCTTATGCCTTTCCTTTTATAAACGTATCTTTAAAATACTGAAATTCAGACAAAGCTTTCAATAGAAGAGCTTGTCAGTATTACTTTACAGTATAAAAATATCGAATGCGGCTCAGCACCTGGAGCTCAGTGGTTAGGGTGCCAGCCACACGCACTGGGGCTGGTGGGTTCGAACTCAGCCCAGGCCTGCTCAACAACAATAACAAGAACAACAAAAAACAGCTGGGCATTGTAACGGGCGCCTGGAGTCCCAGCTACTTGGGAGGCTGAGGCAAGTGAATCACTTAAGCCCAAGAGTTTGAGGTTGTTGTAAGCTGTGACACCACAGTACTCTACCGAGGGCGATATAGTGAGACTCTGTCTCAAACAAATATATAGATATGTATGTATGTATATATATGTATTTATTGCTGCAAGGGAAAGGGTGAAAGTTGTCCCAGTCCCTATGACCCTGGTCTCCATCGCCTCAGGAAGGAACCACGTGGGAGGCGAATTAGAAGTACAAGCTTGCAGGAGGCGGGCTAACCTTGATTGCAGGATAGCCCTGAGCAACCTCCGCAGTAGCCTTTTAGTGAGAGCACAAGGCAGGTGAGGGGAGTATTAGACAACGACTACCTGCCTAGGGCTCACCATCAGCTTGGGCTCTTTCTCCGTAAGAAACACCTGTGGACGAATTGCCCAATGCCCCCAGCTGCAAATCATCTTGCTCAGTGGTCGTGTGGCTCTTGGCGTCCTCTACAGGAAGGAAATAGGCCAAGCAGTAATGTGTGCCCTCTGAAGCACAGGGTGAAGTCAGCGTAAGTGGGAAGGAAAGGGGCATGAGCACAGCCTGTGCTGTGGGGATCTGAGTTCAAAGTCTCTCTCTGTCTTTGGGCAAATTACTAACTTCTCTAAGTCCCAGTTTCCTTAAATGCAATATGGGAGCAGGAATAATGAGGGTCTTACAGGATGACTGAACGATCGGGTGAGACACGTGCACAGTGCTATGACAGTGCCTGTCTGCAGAGGGCTCGGCATGCACAGGGCTATGACAGTGCCTGTCTGCAGAGGGCTCCACACACACAGTGCTATGACAGTGCCTGTCTGCAGAGGGCTCCACACGCACAGTGCTATGACAGTGCCTGTCTGCAGAGGGCTCCACACGCACAGGGCTATGACAGTGCCTGTCTGCAGAGGGCTCCACACACACATTGCTATGACAGTGCCTGTCTGCAGAGGGCTCCACACACACAGTGCTATGACAGTGCCTGTCAGCAGAGGGCTCGGCAGGGTCAGCTCCATTGTCACCGGTCCCAGGGGCGTCGTCTGTGACTGCACAGTCCCTGGGAAATGCTCTCACCGAATGAGACATGTGTGGAGTGGGACATACTGTTTTTCTACTGTGTACATCAATGGCCTTTGATGTTGAGGACGCGACCCTTCTGCGTGGGCTGTGAGCGTGACTGTCCAGAGAGTGGTGTGGAGCCGGGGAAGGGACAGGGGACTCCAGTTCCAGTCTGGGTCTCAGTTTCCTTGTCTGTGAAGTGGAGGGAGTCGGACTAGAGGATTCTAGATCCTGGTTCTAAAATCCTAGCTTCTCAGCGCTGTGGCAGCCCCATGAATGGAAACTTTCTTCTTCTGAGCACGAGGTGGCAGCAGGAGACGAGCCTGTGGAGGCCGTTTGCTAACAGCTGTAGGATAAGCGGCGTTCCGGAGAGGCACCATGGTAACGCTTAGGGCATTCACAGGGCTTAAGATCACTGCCCGCCCTTAGTGGTTTCTATGAGGCCGAGTTTTAATGTTTTATGCTTATCTCACGATGACCGGGATTTTTCTACACTTTCAGCATGTCCACTGAAGGTTCGGAGCCACCTTGTGACACCTCCTCCCCACCCCCCACACACTTCCATCACTGCTACGGCTTCTTGGAGAAATACCCGCCAGGCTCCTACCTGTGCTAAGCTGGAGCTCTGGGCAGCAGGGTAGCAGCTACATGTGCCACGAGGTGAAAGCAACTTTCATCTTCTGGTCTCTGGGAGGATTAGAGGCGTGGGGGCTTGCTGCTGCACAGATAAAACACCCGTGTGTTCCTAGGCTCTTCAAATGAGCTCCAATTATAAACAGTGGTAGATCCTGGAGATCTGTGTGCTGGGACAGCCCTTGGTTGCAGCTAGTGACTCCTGGTGGGGAGAAGGTGAGAGACAGACCACGAAGTCAGAAGGGAAACTGGTGCAGAAACCGAGTCAGGGGCTGTCCACAGAGTCTAAAGAAGGTGTCTCTGAAGGTCCCTAGGGAAAGAGACCAGGGGCCTCGCTGAGGGGGAACTTCAGGACCTGAGGCCTAAATAGAAAGATCCTTTCTCCGGGGACTTTGGGGACTTCCAGACAGACGTCAATCGAAGTGGCGCAGTGGAAGTAGAAAGGAAGAGTTAAAAAGACAGGGTCGAGGTTCCCATGAAGGATTGGCTTGCAGATGGGGAAGAAACTGATGCAAACCCGGGAAGAGGTTGCTGGGGCTACACGGAGGCCGCCTGACTCCGGCAACCTGAACCTGCTGTGTAGGAGAGCAGAGGGGGCACCAGAGGAGGGAGCGGAGGCCGGGCTGTGAACGGAGTCTTGATTTTCAGGGAAGGCCTTCTTCCTTCTCTCCTCTTCTGAGTGGAAACAGCAGAGAGGAATCGGGGAGACCGGCAGGAAACTGGGGGCCCTGGCTCGTGGACCTTTCTCACTGGAACGTGGGCCTCTTCACTCTCCTGGGATTCCATGGGAAATTTAGAGGCAGTGTCCTCTGTAAGGTGTTTGGGGATCAAGGATGAAGAGGAAAAGGCTGAGTTGTTGAATGTGGTGGCCTTTTTAATAGTCACTGCCAAATTACCCCTAAAATGAGTGGGGGTGGGAGGGGGCAAGAAGCCCTAACCCGGTCCTGAGGGGCTTGGGGTAGGGGTGGGGCCTGCGGTGGACGTGGAATCACACACTTGTCATAGGACTTGGTAGGCGCTCCCTCGGAGCAGAGTTAGTGGGGAATTTGGTAAAGGCCTTGTTGCACACACACCAGAGTTATTACTAACTGGGGAGCACTCTATGGAGAGGCTGAGGGGAAAGGAGTAGTTAATATTTTGCTCAAATATAGGGAAGAAAGAAAGTGGATTGGCAGTGTCATAAAAGCAGGTAAACCCCAGAGCAGGCCTGCCAAACCCTGGAGCACCCAACTCATCACAGCCAAGCCTGTGCAAGGCTCAGATGGCTGCGGCGGGCTGCCCACCCCGGGCCTCAGCTGCCCTCTGGGAACCGAAGCAGGGGACGACTTCGTGTCAAAGACTCATCCTGGATTTCCCTGGACTTCAGAGGACGCTCCTGGAACTCTTCTGCTGTTAGGCCTTCCGTGGTTCCCTCACAGTTTCACGCGCGGGCTTTGGACCCAGACAGGGAGGGAAGCCAGCTAAGCAGGACAGCTGCTCAGGCTGATTGTGCAGGAAACGGGCGTTGGCGCTGACTCTAAATCTGATGTTTGGGGCGAAATCATTCTTATATCTCCATCAGGTTTACCGGGAGCGTGCTCCAAGGGGGAAAGGAGAAGTGGGCAATTGCTGAAGTAAAGCCTTTAAATTAGAAAAATGGTCTCCTAGTCACTAGCAAACGCTCACAGAGATAGAATCTCTGCCCTTCCCTCGTAGGCACTGAGAAAATACGAGGCTAACGGGGAAATTTGGAGGATGTGGGACTTCTGATTTTTCTTATCTGGGTCGGATGTTGGTCTTTAAGGAAGGGTGACCCTGTGGTCACCACCTCGCTATCATTTTGTGTTTTGCTCCTCTGGTTCCCGGCGTGGGGGTAGCATCCTGAGCTTGTTGATGCCCAGTGACCCACATTAAAAGGGAAGGGAAGGGAGGGGAGCACGGCTAAAGGAAGGCAAGAAGCAACTGAATTGACTTGTTAAAAAAATTCTTAAAAAGTATTTAAGTGAAAAATATGAAACATAATAACATTTTTTAGCCTTTTTGGGAAAGAGTTTAGAAGCTCCTCAAAAGGTTATATATAGAGTTACCATAGGGCCAGGAATCCCGCTCCAGAATGCACACCCAGGGGAGCAGAAACACACGTCCAGGCAAGTGTGCATAGCGGCTTTATGTGTGAGAGCCAAAAAGCAGAGAAAACCCGAATCTCCCTTGAGTGACGATGGATAAAGTAAGCGCGGTGTAGCCACAGAACCAAATGTTACTCATGATGAGGAGAGAGAAGTACCGGTATGTGCCACGACGTAGGGGAGAATTGAAAACTCTATACTGAGAGAAGCCAGGCTCAGAAGTCAGAAGGCCGCCCATCGCATGATTCCATTTATATGAAACGCCCAGGACAGGCAAATCCATTGAGATAGAAGGTAGGTTAGTGAGGGGCTGCCAGGACCTCGGTGACGGGGCAGTGGAGAGTGACTGGGAATGGGAGGGGTCTCTTACCGGTGATGAAAATGCTTTGCGGTTATGTGGTAGTGATGGCTGCTCCGCTCTGGAGACAGACTGGAAGCCACTGATTTATACAATTAAATCGGGTGAATTTTATGGCATGTGAATTTAATTTCATGATATGTAAAATATTGCTCAATCAAAAAAATATTGCTCAATCAAATATGAGGCATGAAACTTTATTCAAGAAGTAATATTAAACATTTAAAATATATGCAATTAAAATTAGAAGTGAAGTATGAGGAAGGAGAAAAAGGCACTGGGGGAAGATAGAAGAGATGACAAGAAAGAAATGAGAACAGAAGACGAGAAAGGCGCTGATTCCATGAGTTCTGACATAATAGAAAATTCCTTGGGCTATGGCCTTCAAAATGTTATTATCGATTATTATTGTCATTCGAATGTCTAACTAACAAGTTTGTCATTATTTCTAGGTTTTGTAATTGCCCTTTGTCCTAAGCTCTTCAGTGGCTTGGTTTTTATTCTAGTTCAAACTATTTTTAACATTCTAGAATGTTATTCTAATGTAATGTGCTGGGAAACCAAGACACATATGAAATGTGTCTTGGTTTTCACTGTCAGTCAGTGACCAGAGTTGGATTTACATCTAAAAACCGTGTAGGCTGGGCGCCTGTGGCTCAACGGGCTAAGGCGCCAGCCACATACACCTGAGCTGGTGAATTCGAATCCAGCCCCAGGGCCTGCCAAACAACAATGACGGCTGCAACCAAAAAATGGCCGGGTGTTGTGGCGGGCACCTGTGGTCCCAGCTACTTAGGAGGCGGAGGCAGGAGACTCGCTTGAGCCCAGGAATTGGAGATTGCTGTGAGCTGTGATGCCACAGCACTGTATCCAGGGTGACAGCTTGAGGCTCTGTCTCAAAAATTAAAATAAAAATAAATAATAAACAAATAAATAAAAACCATGTAAACTCAAGGAGAGACTTACCCAGGTACAGGGCATAGATTCCCCCTTGCCAAGTTTAATTTTACTATTACAGACACATGAGGAAGCCCCGTAGGTGATCTTTCTCCTGACCTCGTATAGTCTTATCATTCTTATCCAACTCCTACAATTTTATGAGGTAAATAATTAATTCAAGGTTCGTGGGCACAAACTGGTCTTGATCGATTCTTAAACTCCAGATGGGTAGAAAGCTCACCTTGCTGCCACAGGGCCGGTGTGGAGCACGGTTACAGGGCAAGCTGCGTCTAAGAGTCAGAAAGGATGCTTCTTAATGTAACAAAGACAAGGAGTGAGATTGAGAAAGAGTTTGGAGTAAAGTTATGGAAACCAGCAGCAGGCCGACAGGGAAGATGGCTTCTGGCTCTTAGAAGTCGCTGCAGACTTTTCTCCCCTTCATGTCGGTCAGTCACCAGCGGTATTAATTACTCCCTTACTCAAGTGTGTTTTCCTCTCCCCATCTTCCCCCAGCTCAGTTCCTCTTCCTCTCTAGCCTGGGCCATTGCACACGTTTTCTAAACTCAGAAGTTGCTGCCTAAAATCTATCCCTTTACACTCCGAGAGTAATGTTTCTAAAGTCCAAATCCTAGCATGTCCCTCCCCATTAGTTCTCTGTGCTGTTACAGGCAGAGCTGCTTACAGCACGAAGACTGGGGTGCCCTGGCAAGACCATCAGGCTTCACCCTACCTGAGCCCTACCCAGAAACCTGGGGAAACCCTTGCACTGAATGGCCCGAGTCAGCTGATACTCTTGGATCACCCTACTTTGGTCACAATATGTGAAAATGGGAGTATGAATTAAAAAGAAGGGGGGTGGCAGTGCCCATAACTCAGTGGTTAGGATGCTGGCCACATACACTGAAGCTGGCGGGTTTAAACCCAGCCCAGGCCAGCTAAACAACAATGACAACTGCAACCAAAAACTAGCTGGGCATTGTGGCGGGCACCTGTAGCCCCAGCTACTTGGGAGGCTGAGGGAAGAGAATCACGTAAGCCCAAGAGTTTGAAGTTGCTGTGCACTGTGACGCCACAGCACTCTATTGAGGATGACAAAGTGAGACTCTGTCTCTAAAAATAAATAAATAAAAATAAAAATAAGGGGGAACCCCAAACCACCAGCTGATAGGTATTATGCAATAAACACATCACAGAAATACAAAATCCCAGGGCCAGACCCCAGGGAAAGTCCAGCCAGCGGGTACACTTGAGCCAGGTCTCCAAATCTGGTTTTCTAAGTTTCTGACTGTGGGTCTTTTCTTGAATTACTGCTGCAGCCTCCAATTGCAGCCCAAATCCCATGAACAGGAAATCTGTAAAAATATTTAGAAGGAGGTTTCAGAACTCCCGAGCTAACCAGTGCAAAGTCTCATTTTCAGCTAAACTCTCATCAGAGTTCATGTTCTCACTTGAGGAAATCCTTTCCTACTTTATGGAACTTCTGTTCAGTTCCTTATCATTAAAACTGTCCTCAAATAGGCTTCCTGCCCCTGTGCCACAGACTTGTGACTTTCTCTCCCCCAGTCTCAGTGGGATTAGATACTTAGTACCTGAAAGCCCATTCCAAAGGCTGCAATCAGGTTTCTTCCAAGTGACAACTGCCTGGTCTTCTCTGCTGTAACAGAAGTTTGGGCTTTGGAAAATGGAAGATTCTGCCCCAGGCAGTGGTAGGAAAAGGTCCCTGTGTTGCCCATCCTGGACCACACTCTCTTGTCTAGGAACTAACACGTCACCACAGTGTCCTGGAAGTGGGCATTGCATGTGTCCAGCCAACTGTCTGGACGCTTAAGCATGGAGTGTCCAGAAAGGCCCACTTCTGCGCTCCCAGGTACTGAATATTCTCACCTGCGCACCCCACACACTGTCCTCAGCTCTGCCGACCTAAGCTCTGACTGGAGGCATCTCGGCTGCTGGCCTAACTTGTAATTTTTTCAGGTGAAAAATTACTAAATAGATATCATTAAGGATTCTATTCACATAAGTGAAATTTAAAGAATTTCTCCTGGTTGAGCTGCTGACTTACTAGAGAATTCTTAGGGTCTTTTGGACATGAAGGCTTCAGTCAGCAGCTACCCATTTGAAAGTTTCTTCAACATCATGGCTTCTGTTCTGCTACTTCTCAGATCAGTACGGCCTCCCTATGCTGGTAAAGAAAGGAAAAGACCAGATGTTTTCCCACTGGGACGCTGGGCCAGAGCTTGTCACCCTGTGGCCTTGACACTCATTCACCAAAGCCTCCCTGCCACACACCATGTGAAGTGGGAAGGACGGTGGCTGTCTGCAGCCTCACTGGGATATTGGGGCTCCCGCGGACTTAGGGGTACACGTAGCAATGGGCCACAAAGCTTTTTCCTTCCAAAGTAAATGCTATTAATCCAAGTGACAGGTTTATTGAAGTTATAGGGAAATGTCTACCCAATTCTCATAAATTTCAAGATCCTTATTTTGGTATTGTGTGTGCATCTGTGTATGCATATTTCTAGTGAAGAGTGAAAGTTTCTTAAGAATTATGTCACCTTTTTTTTTTTTCTCGCTCTGTCTCCCTAGGTAGAATGCCCTGGTGTCATAGCTCACAGCAACCTCAAACTCCAGGGCTTAAGCAATCCCCTTGCCATAGCCTCCCAAGTAGCTGGGACTACAGGTGCCCGCCACAACACCTGCTATTTTTAGACATGGGGGTCGCTCTTGCTCAGGTCTCGAATTCCTAAGCTCGAGCAATCCACCTACCTCAGCTTTCCAGAATGCTGGGATTATAGGTGTGAGCCACCCTACCCAGCCAGATTGTCTCGACTTGTGATAAATAGGGGAAACAGAGATACTTTGGGGAGGCTCCACCCTCCGTTAGGTGTTGCGTCCTCCCCTCAGCAGCTGGCACCTCCTTTGCTGTGTTGGATGAGTCTCCCCAGGTCTCTGAAAGACAGAAGCGAGAGTAGAGGTTTTCTTTAGAGCACAAGGGCAGGCCTTGTTTCCATTTTCTTTTCCTTTCCTCCCCTCTCGCTCCTTTCTTCCCTCCATCCCTTCCTTCTTCCTGAATGATTATGTAACATGTAAAAGAATGATTTGAAAGAGTCAGAAATGACCCTTCACACATGAGGCTCCATGGAGCTTGTTTGAAAGTGAATGTATTTTTCTTTTTTGTTTTTTAGAGACAGAGTCTCACATTGTGTTCCTCAGTAGAGTGCTGTGGCATCACAGCTCACAGCAACCTCCAACTCCTGGGCTTAGGTGATTCTCTTGCCTCAGCCTCCCGAGTAGCTGGGACTACAGGCGCCCGCCACAACACCCGGCTATTTTTTTGTTGCAGTTCGGCTGGGGTGGGTTTAAACCTGCCACCTTTGGTATATGGGGCTGGCGCCCTACTCTCTGAGCCACAAGTACTGCCCAAAAGTGAATGCATTTTTAAACGTGCTTTGTAATAGTATGGGACCAGGCATGAGCCTTTCTGTGTATTCTTTCATTTGCCTAAAGAACATTGGAACTGATACAGGTCAGGAAATCAAACTTTCGAGGGCCGTAGCAAAATTCCTTTTATTGAAAGTAACGTAAATCTGATTGAGCAAAGAGAAGCTATTTCTCGGGTCGCTATGGGAAGAATGGGGCATAGAGGTTATAAACCCTACAGATTACTTGGAACCAGGGCAAGAAAGAATGGAGTCAAGAGCCCCCATCTCCAACACTGCCTCTCTCTGCTTGTTGACTCCCTTCAGCCATAGGCTGGGTGCAGGCTGGGTGCACGGCTGGGATACAGCATGGCCTTTCCCTCAGAGGAGAACCCAGAGACACCCTGTGGTTGCCAATGCAGAGACCCTAGGGCAGTTTTCTGGTTGGCCCTGCTTAGGTTACAGGCCCACTTGGGTGGCCGTGAAACACCGTGGTTGGTGGCACCCAAGGATCACTAACTGGGGGAGGGGGGTTCCCAAAGGAGGAACATTTTTCCCAGAAAAAAGGAAAGCTCTGGATAAACACGTGCATCTCTAGGGGTCAGGGAGTAGTCATAGAAACTGTGGGCTGAAAGACAACTGTCACCGACCACGTAGCCCCGATCTCTCCTGAATGTCCACAGGTACATTCAACTCCAGTAACTCAATCAATTGTGTGCACTTGGATAAATAGAAAAGAAGAGAAGAAGTAGACAAAATCAGAGCATAACAATAGAAACAGCACAATCAATTCAGCCTGAAACTGAGTATATGTCCCGAAGAGAGACTAGGGAGGGCGTGAGTCTCAGCGGGTCTCATCCCCCCATAAGGTAAAATAGGTGTCTCTTCCTGCTGTGCGCCTACTATTTAAATAGACATTTTTCATAGAACTTGGCACTTAGATTCAAACCAACTCCTTTATCTAGTGCTGACCAGAAGAGCAGAGGTCCATTCCAATGCTGGAGGGAAATGCACTATGGCGGGCTTACAGAGAGGCAGGTGCCGGCCGGGTGCGGGGGCTCACACCTGCAATCCTAGCACTCTGAGAGGCCGAGGCAGGTGAATTGCTTTAGCTCACGAGTTCGAGACCAGGCTGAGCAAAAGTGAGACTCTATCTCTACTAAAAATAGAAAAACTGAGGCAAGAGGATTGCTTGAGCCTGAGTTTGAGGTTGCTGTGAGCTATGATGCCACAGCACTCTACTGAGGGTGACAGGACACTCTGTCTCAAAAAACAACAATAACAAAAGACACAAACAACAACAACAAAACAAAGAGGCAGGTGCCAATGTGGGGCCTTCCTAGGAAATTCTGACTACCTGTGATTTTTTTATCATATACATTGACTAATTTGAGGACTTCAACTCCCTTAAGATGAAATGCCTTTGACACATTTGCGTCTGGGTATATTGTTTGGAATGGAATCTCTTTATTGAATTGCTTTCCCACTTATGGGTGTCAGGTGGAAATGGAAGATGGTGACAATGTTGCAACGTGGGAGTTTTTGTGTTGAGCTTCCTATATTTTAATCATTTCTTATAATTATGCTTGATACTTTAATGGGTGTGTTTGATTACAGACAGGCAAGGCCAGGTCCTTTGGGGCCATCTTACTCAATCGCACAGCTAATTCTTACCTCCCCAAAGATTATCCAGGCGGAATCAAAGATGACAAGAACCTGGGACACCTCCCTTTCCAAGGAAGCCTTTGATCTTCAGATATCTCTGACCATTAAAATGATGCTCCTTATACATTGCATCTACATTTGAATGCCTGTAATTTATACTCTTTGATATGATATCTGCTTCCAGGGTCAAACGGAAATCATTTATCCCTTTGCCTCTTGGTAGCATTTCAAGACTTTGAAGGGGCCAATCATGTCCCCACAAGTCTCCTTTTATCTTTCCTTTATTTTCACCAACCATTCCTGACAATGACGATGATGATAACATCACCATAATAATGATAGCCAACATTTAATTTGGTATGTATTATGTGCCAGGTGTTGTTCTAAGCATTTCATATATATGTGTGTGTGTGTATAATATATGTTATATATGATATATATTATATAACATATGTAATATGTATTACATGTTATATATTTTATATGTGTTATACAGGTTATATGTTATGTATATGTGTGTATATATATATATATATACATATATATGAAAAATGTCACACAAGTATAGCCTGGGATGAAGGAGGGAAGGGGAGGGAGAGTGAAAGGAGGAGTGGGTCAATAGAGAGAGGGTCAGTCGGGGGACCACACCTAGGGAGCATATTGCAAGTACAAGTTGGATCTATTAGGTGTAGAACATAAATGTCTTAACACTGTAATTGGATAAATGAGGTGAGAGCTATGTTGATTAGTAGGATGTAAGCACTCCAATTTGCACAAATAATCAACACATTGAACCCCATAATGGCATAAATGTATGTACAAATGACAATTAAATATATATATATATAATGTAAATTTTATAACAACCCAAGGAGACAAGTTATATCCTTTTGGTTTTTTGTTTGTTTGTTTGTTTTTGCAGTTTTTGGCTAGGGCTGATTTTGAACCCTCCACCTCCAGTATATGGGCCTGGCGGTCTACCCCTTTGAGCCACAGGCACCTGCCCATAATATCCTTATTTTATAGATGAGGAGACTGAGGCCTAGAGAGGTTAAATAATGTGTCCAAAGTTACACAGCTCGTGAATAGGACAGCTTGACTTTGAATCCAGACAATTCGGCCCCTAAGCCATCCCGCTTAACACCAGTGCCGGAAGATACTTCTCTGGCGTCTTTCTTAGAATGACGTCCAGACGTGGCTATAGCAGGCGCTAGCTACTCACGAGCCACATTTTCTCACTTGGTAGACTTGTATTAATGCCGCCCAAATTCTATTAGCCACATGCTACACCTCCTTCAAAACCAGGGTGTCCACACTTTTTTTTCTCTGCCACACATCGAAAGAAGAATAATAAAAGTAAGCCGAGGTGGTTGGATTGTTTGAGCTCAGGAGTTCAAGACCAGCCTGAGCAAGAGCGAGATCCTATCTGTATTATAAAAAGAAAAAAAAAAAACAAAAACCCAGCCAGGGATTGTGGTGGGTGCCTATAGTCCAGTTACTTGAGAGGCTGAGGCAAGAGGATCTCTGCAGTCCGATAGTCTGAGGTTGCTGTGAGCTGTGACACCACAGCACTCTACCTAGGGTGACAGAGTGAGACTCTGTCTCAAACAAAAAAAAAAAAGAAAGAAAGAAAAACTAATGAGAGTAGTCTTGGGCCACACATTAAATACACAAGCACTAAAGAAAGCTGATTACCAAAAGAAGGTCTGTGCATACTTTTTATGACACCCCATATAAGCAAAAAAAAGTCCTCACAAATTCAGCCTGTGGCCTAGGGGCTGCAAGTTGGACACCCCTGTTCTAAACACTGAAGCGAAGGGGAGGTCGTGCACCTTCTTGCAAAGGTGGTTATGCCCACGCCGCAGTGTGGCATTGACTCAGACCCAGTAGCGCAATCACTGTGGCTTTTTCTCAACATTTAGGCAGCTGGAACTAGGAGAATTCTTCCTGTGTGTGAACATCGGTGGCTTCTGTTGTGGTGATCAGAGGTCACTGTTTCCTCTTTGGCATCTGAGGTGGCTTTCTGTAGCTGCTGCTAAATCATATGGCTTCATTACTATTTGGTTCTGTAATAAGAGCCTTTGTTTTTTACGTCATTCAAGATCTAATCTCTAACATTCCCTTCTTTCAGGGGTTGATTAAACTTGAGTTTCTTTTTTTTTTCTTGAGAGAGAGCTTCTCACTCTGTTGCCCTGGGTGGAGCGCCAAGTGCCGGGGCGTCATCACAGCTCACAGCAACCTCAATCTCTTGGGCTCAGGTGATCCTCTTGCCTCTCGAGTAGCTGGGAATACAGTTGCCTGTCCTGACTCCCAGCTAGTTTTTTTCCTTTCTTTCTATTTTTTAGTAAAGACAGGGTCTCGCTCTTGCTCAGGCTGGCCTCAAGCTCCTAAGCTCAAGCTGTCCTCCTACCTTGGCCTCCCAGAGTGCTAGGATTACAGGCATGAGCCACCGTGCCTGGTCTAAAGTTGAGTTTCTTTTAAAAAACACTGACTGACCTGGTTCAGTGCCTGTAGCTCAGCAGCTAGAGTCCCAGCCACGTACACTGGAGCTGGTGGGTTCAAACCCAGCTTAGGCCTGCCAAACAGTAATGACAACTACAAACAAAACAAACAAACAAAGAAAAAATAGCCAGTTGCTGTGGTGGGTGCCGCTAGTCCCAGCTACTTGGAAGGCTGAAGCAAGAGTTTGAGGTTGCTGTGAGCTATGACGCCACGGTACTCTACCCAGGGTAAGAGAGTGAGACTCTGTCTCAAAAAAATAATAATAAAAAACACTGACCTGTGATTAAATATGATGGTCAGAAATTGATTTATAGTCAAAAAGCCAAGAAGACTTGGGGTTTTAAGAGATCTGAAGCCTCGGGCAGCGCCTGTGGCTGATCAAGTAGGGCACTGGCCTCATATACCGAAGGTGGCAGTTTCAAACCCAGCCTCGGCCAAATTGCAAAAACAGAAAACTAGCTGTTGTGGCGGGCGCCTGTAGTCCCAGCTACTCGGGAGGCTGAGGCAAGAGAATCGCCTAAGCCCAGGAGTTGGAGGTTGCTGTGAGCTGTGACGCCACGGCACTCCACCAAGGGCGATAAAGTGAGACTCTGTCTCTACTAACCAAAAAAGAGATCCGAAGCCTCTATTTGTGTGTGTGTTTCTATAATTGACATAGACGATTTTCAGAATCATTTTGTAATGTTGCTATTACAAGCATATTAGCTAATTCTGGAAATAGCCTAAATTACTGGGGCCTAAATAAAATATCTTGGAAGAAAATTATGGTATTAACGTCAGTAAGACATAATCTGCTTTATTTTTAAGCATATTTATAGCCATCCATCCTGGTGACTACATTCCAAAGCTTTAAGCTCATACTTTGCTTGCTTGATACTTTCACATTTTCACACAAAACAATAACATTGTACAGTGGGGGTGGCAGAGTCACTATACTCCAGTGATGTTCATGATTAATACTGTCCATGATATTGTCACATAGGCAGCATAGAGAAAAAGAGGTGATAAGTGAGGGCGGCCCCTGTGGCTCAAAGGAATAGGACACCGGCTCCATATGCCTGAGGTGGCAGGTTCAAACCCACCCCCGGCCAAAAACTGCAAAAAAAAAAAAAAAAAGTGATAGGTGATTAATAAGAAGTTGTACATGTTACCAAGTTTACAAACGTTTTGGTTTCAGTACAGACGACTGTACTTTAGAAATCTCTCATTCATGCATTCAGTAAACATTCCAGGGTTCAACATTAAGTACCTTAGCGGTGTGATCAAACTAACCTTGCCAATAACGGTTCCAGTGGCCAACCGCCAGCAGGTGCCTCTGATCCGATGACACCTTCATGGCTGCCAGCCAACGTGTTTAACTTCAATGGAATCATGAGGAAACAATCAGACAAATCCCCATTTGGGGGCAATATACCAAACGTCTAAACTCTTTTAAAATGTCAATGTCTAGAAAGGGGAAATAAGAAAAAAAGGCTGGAAACTGTTACAGGATAATGAGATTATAGACACTTGATTATTAAATATAGTCAATGATCCTGGGATTTTTCTTAAATGAATAAGTTCATTGCTAGAACACTTGAGAACTTTGAATATTTATCCTATATTATATGTGTATAAATAGTATTAAAAATGTTAACATTTTTGAGTGTGATAATATGATTATTAAGAGAATGTCTTTATTCTTAGAAGATACATACCAAGGTTTAAAGAGGTAAAACGTTGTGCCTAAAGCTTTTAAATGATTTAGTAAGAAAAGACTGTATGTGTTTACATTAACAGATATATTAATATCTATTTTATCTTTTATGTTATACATTTATTTTCTTTTTTGTTTTCTTTTGTTGTTGTTTTTGTTGTTGAGACAGAGTCCCACTCTATGCCCTGAGCAGAGTGCAGTAGCATCAAACCTCAGCCTTTGGAGTAGCTGGGACTGCAGGTGCCCGCCACAATGCCCAACTTCTTTTTTCTAATTTTTTTTTTAGTAGAGCTGGGTCTCACTCTTGTTCAGGCTGGTTTCAAACTCCTGAGCTCAGGCGATCCACCCACCTTGGCCTCCCAGAGTGCTGGGTTACAGGTGCGAGCCACTGCATCTGGCCTAGTATATAAAGATTTTATAGATAGAGAGGGAAGAAAGGGGTGGGGAGGCGACATGCACAATGTAGCAAAATGTTAATAAATGATGAATTTTGGTGAAAGATATGCAAGCCTTCATTGTATCATTCTCTTACATTTTCTAAAATCTAAAATGTTTCAAAATAAATTAATTTATTTTGGACAAAATACTATGGGAAGTAAAAAATTATGAAGACATTGCCTTTGTTCTTGAGGGTCTGTTGGTGGTATGGAGGACAGTGGGGCGATGCATCATGATGATTTTAGTGCAAGAACGGGGAGCTGCTGCCAAGTTCAGCCTGGCAAAGTGAGGGAGTGTTGCTGTGAGAGGGCACACCCATAAGTCACATTTGAAAATGTCTGCTGCACCCCCCTTGTGCCCAACATGCTCCCCGACCTTCCCCCGTTCCAGTCTTCAGAGCAGCGTGGACTGCGGTCTCTGGGCGTCCTCCTGACCCCCCAGTCTGCTCTGCCGGCCGTGCCTTGGGGGGGGTTGCCTCTCTCCCTCGCGCACCTGCCTTGTGCTGCTCGCCTTGCACTTGCCCTCTGCACACCAGCCACTCTGTAATCCGTCTCCCATCTCAAGAAGCAAGCTACAAGAGAAGGAACTTGAAAATGCTACCCCCTAAAGACAGTGGGTCCTCTTTGAATATTACCAATTTGCAGCCACAGGAAGGTAATAAAAGCAGGTGGGAGGGGTGTCCAAGGGGAAGTGCTGGGTACACTGCGCACCAGGGACGATAGCCTTCCCGGGCTCCCCAGTCTCCCACAGGTTATTTTTAACTGCCACATTGTAAAGTAAATGTTTGCACTTTGATAAGTGTCCTTCTCCTGGCTAGTTCTAAACTCTGGTCTGGGAGGTTACCAGCCGAGGAGTGGCATGCGAGTGGAATATAATGGTCATTTTGTGGCCAGCCCTGATATCCCTGTCAGAGCAAACAAGCCACTCGCAATGTGTGTACTGTTGGCGTCACCTGTCACGAGCTGTCAGTGGAATCTGGGGAATGGATTGTTCTTTTGGAGTCACCCAATATCCCCCAACAATGGGAGCCAACAGGAGTCCCAGCATGGAATGTGGCGGTCCCCACGCCTCCCGAAGGCCTGCCTTCTCTCTCCCCCTTGCCCCTTCTCTCTCTCTAAAGGGGCGGGGGCAGGAGGAAAGGAAAAGAAAGATGCTTTGTGCAGAGGCCCCTGGGAGAGTGACACCACAGGCTAGAGGGGCGATTAACGTGCAATAAGGGGAACAAGGGACCCACTGGGGTTTTCCCTTCCTAGAATTTGTTTTTATTCCTTTACTGGTTTTTCCTCCATGAATACCCTTCTAGAAAAAGGTGTGGAAGGAGGAGTAACTATCGTGAGGTCCCACCTTATCATCATCCACCGAGATTCAGGAGCCGAGAAAGTCGCCTTCTCCGGATGGAACATTTCAGGGTGTTTTCAGACAGCCCCGCTCCACAGTGACAGAGGTTGATCCCCTCGGCGCTGGGACGCTGAGAAGCAGGGCTTTCAGTGCTGATTTGATTTGGTGTCTTCCCGGACATTTTTCTTTGCCTTTTATGGTGTCACTTTCACCTTAAGGACCCATGTTTCAGAGTTCATTTCCAGAAAGAGGCCAACAACTCCTCCACAACCCCTAAAGAGAAGACCTGTCTTTGTTTTGTTGTTGTTGTTGCTGTTATGACAGAGTCTTGCTTTGTCACCCTCACTAGAGTGCCGTGGCGTCAGTCAAACTCTTGGGCTCAAGGGATCCTCTTGCCTCAGCCTCCTGAGTAGCTGGGACTACAGGCGCCTGGCTATTTTTAGAGATGAGGTCTGACTCAGGCTGGTCTGGAACACATGACCTCAGGCCTCCCAGAGTGCTAGGATTACAGGAGTGAGCCACCAAGCCTGGCCCAAGATCTGTCTTTAACGCTGGCCAGTGGCCCGTGACCAGCCCCTCTGGCACATCCCTGAGGAAAGCCAGGGCTTGTCTTTCCTGAGCCAACCCTCCAGCAGCCAGGTGGCTGTCACTGCTGCCTCGGCTGCTCCCTGACGAAGCGAGGGGAGTGTTTGTGGGGTGACGACCACAGGCTCCCCACAGCATCTCCTAGGAAAGTCATCCTAATTTCTTCCCTAATGATTAAAACTCCTTCCAGAGAACTTCAGGGGGTGTTTCTTATTCTAAAATCTGAGTTAAAATTCAAAGAGAAACAGTGAATTAATGCAGAGAAATATGTTGTGGGCATACATTTTGATAGTTACAAATGGCAACTAAGAAGTAATCTGATTCTCTATAATTGAATTAAATTAACCCATAAGCCCCAATTTCTACTCGGTAATATAAAACTATATGTAACTTAAGATCAGTTCAACTCTTATTTATTTATTTATTTTATTTTGCAGTTTTGGCCAGGGCTGGGCTTGAACCTGCCACCCCAGGTATGTGGGGCCAGCGCCTTACCCCTTGAGCCGCAGGTACCACCCCAGTTCAATTCTTGAGTACCTCCTTAGTCAATTCAAGGCTATTCTTCTCCCCCATTCTTTTTAAAATCTCTCCTCAAGGGTGATCTTGGTTCCTGGGGGTAAGCATGATCTTGACTTCAAAGGAGCGGGTAACCGCTCTCTGCCGTCCACTGGTGAAGTCCACAGACTGACCTTGCACTTTGGCTCCCAGAGCCATGCCGCCATAAGGCCACTGCTGGTCCTCTGTTTTTCTTGCTGGGGTTCATGGGGAAGAATGCGGCGGAAACCACGGGAAAAGTCCAGCTGCTCTTCTGTGCTGCCCTGATGCCCCAGGGAACGTGGGGGTGGGAGCGGGCTGCTCTGGCTGGACCTGCCCAGTGGCCATTTCTTCTCTACTGTGGTCACCCCTGTCATCCGAGGGCCCTCTGTGAGAATATTTCTTGGCAGGATTCCGGTGGAACATGGAGGCACAGTCCTCCTGCTCCAAGGCCGGACCCCCTGTGAGGTTTCCACCACCCCTGTCCACAGGGCGTGGACTTTCCGTCAGCCACCTGACTTACTCCCTTGGTCTCTTTCCCAATCCTCTTGCTTTTCTTCCAGTTCAGCAGAGATTTTTAAAGACCTCCTCGTCTGGTTCGGGGAGGAGGCTTACGTAACGTCGCGTCCTTTTGAACCTCCTGGTTAAGTCACGAGCCCTACCTTGTGGTTTCTCTCCAGCCCTCGGTCTGGATGTTGACTGCGTTGACTGCAGTCGTGAGTTCGAAACTTCCTTCTCACCTCAACGCGACTGAACTCTGAAGCGAGTTGAATAATATGGCACTCCCAAGCTTGGGGTTTTTTTTTAAATTAATTTTATTTCTGGAAATATATTTGGCATAATTTCCCCTTTGCTGATGCTCCAGTTTTCTTGAGGCGGACAATAATTTGGGGGGATTTAATGTTCACTTTTCTTCAGAGATTTTCATTTTTAACATTGCAAAAAATAGTCATCTGAAAATGTTGCTTGCAAGGCAAACGGGAAGGGATCGATATCTGCGTCTGTTGCTTTAGCAGAATGCTCGTGTGGTAAGGAACAGATTCGCAGTGTGTTGGACAAACACTGGGTGAAGCCGGGTTGTGTAGTTTTAGGGTGTGGTATTGCCATTTCACATGTTTCCCATTTTCCGTGGCGAATCTGCTCCACGAAGTGGCACCTGCGAGTTCAGGGCTTGTCCACCCAGGCCCGGTCAGCTGCTGCGGGGGCCGGCTCACGGCTACAGCCTGGCCTTCCGTCCTCCGGTGCCCTGCTAATAGGAACACAGCTCAGTTTCTGCGGTGCTCACCTGAGAGTAATCCCGGTGAAACTAGAGTTTCCTTAAAAGCCGTCTGTCATTTTTTCCCTTTTTTCAGCAGACATTGGATCTAATGTCCTAAGTAAAGAAGCAACAAACACTCGTAAGATGAAAACTATAGCTTGGAGATAGAAAAGCCAGGGAAAGGTTGTGTCTCGGGTACAGGGACAGACCAAGGACAGGACCAGGTTAACCTGTGGCACTCAGAAGAGAAGGCTGCCCACCTGTGTCCCCACCCTGTGGCCAGGGGTCACCACACTGGGAGGCTGGGGAGCTGATGTTTGGGAGAATATCCTCCTAACCAGCTTCTCAGAGGATTCATACATAAGAAAAGGAAAAGTTACCAAGGTCCAATTGCCCGGAGTGGGTTAAATTAGCCTGAAACAATGATCACTTTCTAACGTGGTAACTACAGCTGTGCTGTTTGCTCAGCTCTTTCTTTTTCCTACCTCAATATCCTCCCACTCACACTCCACATACATTATCCTCCTATCCTAGCAGGAGGATCTTTCTAGAATGTAGCTGATGAGATCACTGGATTTCCATTAAGACATTAGTCAAATGGTGACCCTGAAAGCTCTGAACACTGGAAATGCAGTCCCATTGAAGTGCGTATTTGTCCGATGTCCCAACACCAGCAACAGAAGTGGAATCAGCTGTATGTCATTCTTCAAACAAAAGGAAATATAATTCATCTCGCAGGCATCTCCATCATGCAAATTGATGATTCCCAAGAGCACAGTCCTTGTAGGCACAGCCTTGGGCTTAGATCTCACATCAGTCACTCTCTTAACTCTGGCAAGAAACTTAACCCTGTCCAGACCCAGGCCTCCCCGCCCAGACCCAGACCACTCCCCTGAGTGGTCTCACGGAGTGCCGGCTCCCTGGGCTTCCTGGCCCTGGAGGAGAAGCTGGAGACATGACCCTCATCTCAGTTTCCTCGTCTATCCACCAGCACTGTGTTTTTCTCGCGGGGTTGTTGCAGGGATTAAATGCAGATCCCTGCAACGTGTTCTGTGCAGCACTCAGTAAGCTGTTACCAAATAACAGTGTGCTGTCCACATAATCCCCGGCCAGCCAGCCAAGTTAGGCAGCATTTACCTCCCACTCCGTTGCACAAAGAGAATCCCCAAAGCCATGAGCAAGGCCATCAAACAAGTAGTTCCTCTTCTGGAAGGTCAAGCCATTCTCGATCTAACGGGATGAGGGCCATTGGAGCAAACTCCTGCTCTGTCTGCCAACTTGCACTTGAAAACTTCCTCCTCTTGCAATAAATGGCTAGAAAACAATGAAGCCTTCAATGCCCCATTCCACTGAAAATAAAATAACTTCCCCAAATTGGAGACCTGCTTCAGTTCCTTTCCAATATACAGCAGCCCCCCAACCCTCTGGAGATATATTCTGAGACCCCCAATGGACAATAGTACCAAATCCAATTGCTGCCCCCCAAATTAATGCCTTTTCTATCTAACAGAGCACTTACCATGCTGTGGCCACAAGTTTTGCAGTTTGAGGTGCAACAGGAAAACTACCACGAATTTCTTTTTCCTTCTTCATGATTTCATGGATAGAAGATTTGCTTTTACTGTAGATCTTAACAACTTCAGCATACACTTATTTTTTATGTTTTTAAGCCAAGAACTTTCACTTTTTCATTTAAAGGAAGCACTTTACAGCTCTTCTTTGGCCTATCTGAATTACCACACAGGGGGCTTTAGGGCCATTATTCAGTAAAGTGGGGGTTCTTTGAACACGAGCACTGCACCTCATCAGCAGTCCATCTGCTGAGTGAGGCTAGGTGACTAATGGGCGGGTGGCATTGACAATGGGATACCTCGCTGGATGGAGCTGGAGGACATGAGATTTCATTGTGCTGCTCAGAATCACATACACTGTAAAAATAATGGATCGCTTATTCCTGGAATCTTCCATTGAACATATTCACAACACAGTCAACAGTAGGTAACTTAGATCTCAAAATGCAAAACCGCAGATAGAGGGGAGTCGGGGCAGGGTGATTGTTTTTCTTCACATAGCAGGTCGCGATGATGAGCCGCTGTTTGGTTTTGTTTTACTTCTGGGCACCCTGGTGATGTGTACTTCCCCATTCTGTGCTTGCTGTGGAATGCACAAGGGTCAGAAAGATAGCAAGACTATCCAGAAAAGCAGAAGTGTTATTAAACTTAAAATGACATTAAAAAAATAAAAAACGTAAGGGCGCGTTTATGATTTCCCAGAAAAACTTAATGGCAGATGCTGGAATTAGGAACCATTGCTCTCATGCCTTGAAAGCCCGTTTCCAGGATGTTCCCTTTTGCTGCCAAGGGATCAACTGCTCCAGCAGCTCAGGGCTGCTTGCTGGCAGGGACAGAGGGAAGAGCCCAGGCTGGGGGGACACCACCTCGGACAGCACTGTCGTGGGAAAGCAGAGAGTGAGCTCACAACAGGTGCAGGACGCTGAAAAGCAACATACCCTACAAATGCTCGGTAGTTAAAAACAAAATAATAAGCATATAAAACATCACCTTCTCCCCTAAACCACATCAAGTGTTTGGATATGAAAAATAATAACTAAATATTACATGCATTTAATTTTTAAAAAGGATTTTGCACACAATGTGTAACACTCTCAAGCAAGTAGAGATCGAAGGGGTCTTACTGGAGCAGAGTTTCGGTTTTGCCCCTGCAGAATACACCTCTGCCTCTGGGGCAGCGTGGCAGAGAACAGAGATGGGAATCTGGAAAACTTTCCAGTGGCTGCTCTGTAGCTACTTAGCTCTATGACTCTGGGCAGGACCAAAATAAATCCTGATGCATCGCCCTGCACCTGTAAAATTATTTATGAGGTTCAAGAGTCTACTTATGGCATGAAGGTCTAATGAAGGAGCTTACGCCTGGAAAGGCCTGACCCAACACCAGGGATGCAGGAGGTGCATCTAAGAAGGCCTCCGCGGGTGATCTGTTGAGCACAGATCCCCAAATTTCAGAGCTGGGTGGGCCCTGAAGGGTTATTCCACCTCTTGCATTTGCCTTTGCAGGGCTCAATTCAGATCCATTGTATATTGATTTAACAGATTAGATTCTCATAAGACAATCTTATTTTCAGCATTTCCAGGCTCATGGGAGCCCCCAAGGTCACAGCATTACTACGCAACAGATGAATCATCTGACAATAAGATCATATTGTTGGTAAACAGGGATAGTTTTTGTTTTTGTTTTTGTTTTTTGAGACAGAGCCTCAAGCTGTCACCCTGGATAGAGTGCTATGGCATCACAGCTCACAGCAACCTCCAATTCCTGGGCTCAAGCGAGTCTCCTGCCTCTACCTCCCAAGTAGCTGGGACTACAGGCGCCCACCACAACGCCTGGCTATTTTTTGGTTGCAGCCGTCCTGGTTGTTTGGTGGGCCCGGGCTGGATTTGAACCCGCCAGTTCAGGTGTACGTGGCTGGCGCCTTAGCCACATGAGCCACAGGAGCTGAGCCTAAACAGAGATAGTTTGACATCCTCTTTTTTGGTTGTTTGCTCTTCATTCTTTCTCTTGCCTGATTGCTCTGTCTGGGACTTCCAGTGTTATGATGAATACAAGTGGTGACAACGGGCGTGCTTGTCATGTTCAAGTTGTGGGAGGGGGGGATACTTTCAACTTTACCCTATCTGGCACGATATCATCTGTGGATTTATAGTATATGGCTTTTATTATTTTGACATATGTTTCTTCTATGCCTAGTTTGTTAGCTTTTCTTTTTTTGGAGTCTTTGGCCGGGGCCAGGTTTGAACCCGCCACCTCCGGCAAAGGGGGCCGGAGTCCTACTCCTTTGAGCCACAGGTGCCGCCCAGGTTGTTAGCATTTTTATCATAAGAGAGTGCTGGATTTTATCAGATTTTTTTTCTGTAACTATTGAGGTGATCACATATTATTTGTTTTTAATTCTGTTTATGTAGTGCATCACATTTATTGATTTTTGTATGTCGAATCATCCTTACATCCCTGGGATGAAACCTGCTTGAACATGGTGAATTATTTTATTGATTTACCATTGGATTGGATTTGCTAATTTTTTTTTTTTTTTTTTGAGACAGAGTCTCTCTTTATCACTCTCAGTAGAGTGCGGTGGTATCACAGCTCACAGCAACCTCAACTCTTGGGCTTAAGCAATGATTAGCTAATATTTTGCTGAGGATTTTTACAACTACATTCATGAGGGATGTTGCTCTGTAATTTCCTTTCTTTGTGGTGTCCTTTCCTGGCTTTAGTATCAGTGTGACACTGGCTTGAGTTAGGGAGCCACTAACTCCTCTGTTATGGACCACTTTCAGGAGGACAGGTGTCAATTCTTTGTAGGTTTGGTAGAATTCAGCTGTGACTCCCTCCGGTTCTGGGGTTGTTATTGTTGTTGTTGGCAGACTTTTTATTACTGATTCAATCTCACTACTCCATACGAGGTTGGACAATTAAGTTCATGAACTCACCCTGGAAAAGTGACACATACCTCACTACTGAGCATCACTAAGGTTTCCTTTGAAGCACTCCCCTGGGGAAACTATGCCCCGATGCCAGCACCTGGTCCACCCTTCAAAGCAATTTTGGAACTCCTCTTCTGGAATGGCCATCAGACTCTTGTTGTATGAGGTCTGACAATTAAGTGTGAGAACTCATCCCCAACAAAAAGTGCTTGCAAGGGTGGAGTAGGTGGTGGCATCAGCGCATTGCTCCCCAAGGGGAGTACTTCCAAGGTGACCATGACGCTGTTCAGTAATGAGGCATGTAGCACTTTTTCTAGGATTAATTCACAAAGTTAATTGTCCAACCTCACAGCAGTCTCTTCAGGATTTCTATTTCTTCCTGATTCTGGCTTGGGAGGTCATGGTTTTCAAACTTTATCCATTTCCTCTAGGTTTTCTGGGTTTTGTACACAGAGGTGTTTGTAATAGTCTCTCAGGAGCACGTGTATTTCTGTGGCGTCAGTTGTAATGTCTCCTTTTTCAGTTCGGATTGAACTTTTTTAAATCCTCGCTCTTCTTCATCCAGCTAGCTAATGATCTGTCAATTTTGTCTATCTTTTCAAAGAACCAACTTTTTGTTCAATTGGTTGTTTATAATTTTTTGTTTGTTGTTAGTTTTAATTTTGTTTAGTTCTCTGATTTTTGCTGTTTCTTTTCTTCTGCTAGTTTTGGGTTTGGTTTGTTCTTGTTTTTCAAGGTTCTTGATGTGTGACAGTAGGTTGTAGTGATCTTTCTGTCTTTTTGATATAGGCAGTTAGTGCTACAAATTTCCCTCTTAGCACTTCTCTTGCTGCATCCCAGAGATTTTTGGTAACTTATGTTGCCATTGTCATTCATGTCAAAATTTTTTTTACTCTCCATCTTGATGTCATTACTGACCCAAAGTCAGCAGCAGGCCCTTTAACTTCCATATATATGTATAGTTTTGAGACTTCCTCTTGGAATTGATTTCTAATTTTATGCCAGTGTGATCTGAGATCATACAAGGTATGATTTTCATTTATGAAAAATTTGCTGAGACTTGTTTTGTGGCCTAACATATGGTCTATCTTGGAGAATGTGTTGTGAGCTGTGAGAAGAATGTATACTCTAGGCGGTGCCTGTGGCTCAAGGAGTAGGGCCCCATATGCCACAGGTGGCAGGTTCAAACCCAGCTCTAGCCAAAAACTGCAAAAAAAAAAAAAAAAAAAGGAAGACTAAAGATGAAACCCCAGTCCCATCTGGCTGGTAAGGTTTCTGTTGAGAAATCTGCTTTTAGTCTAATGGGTTTTCCTTTATAAGTTATGTGATGCTTTCATCTTACAGCTTGTGGGATTTTCTCTTTCACTTTGTGGCCAGACTGATGACTTGGTGCCTTGGTGATGCCCTGTTTATAATAAATCTTCCAGGAGTTTATTGACCTTCTCTAAATCTCTAGTAAGGTCAGGAAGGTTTTCTTCTATAATTGCCTCAAATAGATTTTCCATGCTTTTTGCTTTTTCCTCTTCTCCAGAATACCTAGAATTCTTATGTTTGTGTATTTCACACAATCCCATATTTTTCTGAGGTTTTTCTTGATTTCTTTTGATTCTATCTTCCTCATTTTTGAAAACATGGGTTAATTTGAAAGCCTTGTCTTTAAGCTCTGAAATTTTTTTCTTCTGCTTGGTCTAGTCTGTAGCTGAAACTTTCTATCATATTTTGAATTCCCTAAATGACTCTTTCATTTCCAGGAGATCTATTATGTCATCGTTGTTGTTGTTTTTAACTATCTCTACCGTGAAGTTCTTATTCATGTGGATTTTCTTTTTTTTTGGTTTCTTTGTGTTGGCTTTAGACTTCCTCCTTGATCCCTTTAAGCTTACTTGTAATCCACATTTTTAATTCCGTATCTGACATTTCAGAAGTTTCTTTTTGCTTGAAATCTACTGCTGGGGAGCTAGTGTGATCCTTTGGAGGTACTGAAGGAGCTTCCTTCTCATCTGGACCCTCTTTTCCCAGCTAAAAACTAACTGCTATATGGTACGCCTGTTTCCTCTGCTAGGAACTCTGCTGTTTGGGGGAGGAACGCCCATTGGCTTGTGCCAGTAGATAACCACTGTGCTGTTGGTGGAAATTTGGGTCATTTGGAACTCAGAACCCTGGGGGGGTGTCCAGGTGACAGTGGTGATGGACTCGGTTTGGTAACTCCAGTTCCAGAGCCATTGGATGACACGCTTGTGTCCTGCTTCAGGGTAATGCTCAGCGGGAGTGGGTGGGTGCTCTGTGGGCTTGAACACTGCTGCCTCCTCCATTGCTCCTTTTCCTTGTGGTTGTCCCAGACGACACAGGCACGGGGGGGATCTTTGTGTGAAGGGGCAGGCTGGTCCCCATGCTGCTGCTGAAAGCTCAGGCAGGAGCAAAGAAGATCCCTGGAACTGGGCAGCTGTGAGGATCGGCTGGCACCTGGCAGCAGTGAGGACTTGAGACTCTCACTTTTTGAGCTCTGTTTCCCTGGGATCTAGCACCATGTCTGGTGCAGAACAATTGCTCAGTAAATGTTAATCGTTGTCATTGGCGATTAGCATACAGAAAGATGTAGTCTGAATTAAATTGAGACTTACCTGAAGAGTAGACTCCTGGTGGAAATGGGACACCAAAATGCAAGCACGTGTCATTGTCCCCCAGCTCTTCAGGGGTGGTCAGCACCCTTAGCCCACAGTTCCTCGTCATGGTCATAAGAGCAATGCAACCTCTGATAGGTGTTCTGCCCCGTGTCCCGGGCCTGCCCGCTGCTAAATCTCTCCTTTCCTCACGAGGCTAGTCCTGAGGGCTAGCTTCTCAGTTTCCCTAGTCAGCTGGCTTCTCACAGCATTTGGCCAGTGCAGATGGATGATTGGAGGGTGCGAGGAAGGCAAAGCCAGGGTATTTCTCCTGATCGCTCATCTCAGACAGTGTCTGTGGCAGTGGTTTTGTCTCCTCCATGACACGAGGTCGCACCTGCTGTGGTTCCACACCCCCTGAAGGTGGGGCAGGAGTGGCCTCCTGCTGTGACTTCTGAACTGATCTGCCATCTATGTCATGCCTTCCCTGTGTTACATTCCTTCCGTCTTGCATAACTGGAGTAATTCGTTTTCCTGGATTGACTCTAACTGATGCATGCTCTATTCTCGCTTCCCGTAACTTTCATGAAACTGATCCAGCAATATTTACTGAGTTTTACGCCACAGACTGTGCTGGGCACTGAGGTTACAAAAATGAATGAAATGTTTTCCTTGCTCTGGAAGACCTTACAGTCTGATTGAGAAGACAGATGTGGGTAGCGCCTTTGGTTCAGTGGGTAGGGCCCTGGCCCTATATACTGAGGGTGGGAGATTCGATCCCTGCCCCAGCCAAACTGCAACAAAAATAGCCAGGGGTTCTGTTGGGCACCTGTAGTCCCAGTTTCTTGGGAGGCTGAAGCTAGAGAATCGCCTAAGCCCATGAGTTGGAGGTTGCTGTGAGCTGTGATGCCACGCACTCTACCAACGGCAATAAAGTAAGTCTCTGTCTCTAAAGAGAGAGAGAGAGAAGACAGATGTATAAGCAAAGAATTTATGAGCAGTGAATCAGTATTGATGACTGTAGTTCACAGGGAGAGAGAGTAGTCAGTTAAAAATTTATTTTAGGGCAGCGCCTGTGGCCCAAAGGAGTAGGGCCCCATATGCCGGAGATGGTAGCTTCAAACCCAGCCCCGGCCAAAAACTGAAAAAAACAAAATAAAACAAAAAGTCATTTGACAGCTGGGCGTTGTGGCGGGCTCCTGTAGTCCCAGCTCCTCAGGAGGCTGAGGCAAGAGAATTGCCTAAGCCCGGGAGTTGGAGGTTGCTGTGAGCTGTGTGACGCCACGGCACTCTACCAAGGGCGATAAAGTAAAACTCTGTCTCTACAAAAAAAGTCATTTGACAGAGTGTTAAGAGTATAAGCTCTGAGTAGGGCGCTGGCCCCATATGCCAGACGTGGTGGGTTCAAACCCGGCCCCAGCCAAAACCTGCAAAAAAACAAAAAAAAGAGTACAAGCTCTGGACACTGCTTCAAATTCTGTCTCCAAGGCTTACAAGCTGTATGACAAGTGGGGTTTCTGTTTTGTTGTGTTTTGGGGGTTTTTTTGAGACAGAGTCTCATTTTGTTGCCCTTGGTAGAGTGCCATAGCATCACAGCTCACAGCAACCTCCAACTCTTAGGCCCAGGCGATTCTCTTACCTCAGGGGACCACAGGCACCCGCCACAACACCTGGCTATTTTTTTGTTGTAGTTCGGCGGGGCTGGGTTTGAACCCGCCACCCTCAGTATATGGGGCTGGCGCCTTACTAACTGAGCCACAGGCCCTGCCTGTTGTGTTTTTTAACTCATTTTGTCTCAGGGTCCTTACTGGTCAAATTTGAATAATAATAAATACATCCTAGTGTTGTATGAAGGTTAAATGATGTAACAGATACAAAGTGTTGAACACAATGCCTAGCTCATAGCAAGGTCTCAAAAAACATTAGCCATTATCATGATGGTTGCTGCTTGAACAGTGGGGAAAGCACAAGTGTTAAGCTCCTAATATAGTAGCTAACACACAGTAGGTGCTCGACAGATATTAGATGACTCAATAAATGAATCCACTATATAAGTAAGTAAATGAATGAGTTTACTGAAATGTGTAAGCTGAATGAATGAAGCACGTGATGAAGGGTAGAAAGAAAGGTATTTCAGGTACTGGGCCAAAGCGGGTCAGCTGAGTTGGGATAATGTGCGTCAATCTCTTTTGAGTCTGACTTTTCTCCCTAAACGCACCTCTGGTTGCAATGACCAAATCAAGACCCTGGTCTTGAGGTTTAAATATTTCCTTCCTCTTTCTAATGGTTCTTCTTTTCAGAATCAATAAAAAGCATTCAAGGCAGGCAGTCTTGTATGGGATATTATGAGGAAAGTGGTGCAGGCAGATTTAACAAGTAAAAATACAGGATACCCTGTTAAATTTGATTCCAGGTAAACAATAAGTAAATTGTTTTATTTTTTATTTTTTTTGAGACAGAGCCGCAAGCTGTCACCCTGGGTAGAGTGCTGTGGCATCACAGCTCACAGCAACCTTCAACTCCTAGGCTCAAGCTCCTTAGCTTGTTGAGCCACAGGCACTGAGCCAGTAAATTGTTTTAAATTCTTTGCTGTGTACTCACAGCCCATGATCCATCAATTTTTTATTTCTGTCTTTATTTTTTTTAGAGACAGAGTCTCATTTTATCACTCTCAGTAGAGTGCTGTGGCATCACAGCTCACAGCAACCTCCAACTCCTGGGCTCAAGCAATTCTCCTGCCTCCGCTTCCCAAGTGGCTAGGACTACAGGCGCCTGCCACAATGCCCGGCTATTTTTTTGCTTGCAGTGGTCATTGTTGCTTGGTGGGCCCAGGCTAGATTCGAGCCCTCCAGCTCAGGTGTATGTGGCTGGCGCCTTAGTGGCTTGAGCCACAGGCGCTGAGCCTTTTTTTGTTGTTGCAGTTTGGCCAGGGCTGGGTTCAAACCTGCCACCCTTGGTGTATGGGGCCAGCGACCTACTCACTGAACCATAGGCGCCACCCTTTATTTTTATTTTTTAAAACAAGGTGTCACTCTGTCACCCAGGCTGGAGCGCAGTGGGGTTATCACAGCTCACTGCAGCCTCCAAGTCCTGGGCTCCAGTGACCCTCCTGCTTCAACCCTCCAAGTAGCTGGACCCTCAGCACATGCATCCATTCCCCACTTTTTTTTTTTTGGTAGAGACACAGTCTTGCTATGTTGTTCAGGCTGTTCTCAAACTCCTCTCAAGCAAACCTCTCACCTCAGCCTCCCAAAGAACTGGAATTATAGGTGTGAGCTGTTGTGCTTGGCTTTTTTAAATTTTATTTTATTTTATTTTACTTTTGCAGTTTTTGGCCAGGGCTAGGTTTGAACCCACCACGTCCGGCATATGGGGCTGGTGCCCTGCTCCTCTGAGCCACAGTCGCTGCCCGCTTTGCTTTTATTTTTTAAAAGGAGAAATTGGTCCTTGACAGGGCACATGCTTTCCCGTCCTTGTTTTGATTTCCTCCTTGGGGACTGTGGAAGAGATTTGCTCTCTGGCTCAAGTTTTGTATGATTATAGCTTTTTAGGTCCAGGTGAATGCCCTGTCCTGCCTAACAAAGGCCTTAGTCCTGCTAGGTCTCCGTGGTTACTCTGGAATCTGAATACACACAGTCTTTGGTTTCTTTTTTTTTTTTTTTTTTTTGAGACAGAGCCTCAAGCTGTCACCTTGGACAGAGTGCTGTGGCATCACAGCTCACAGCAACCTCCAATTCCTGGGCTCCAGCGAGTCTCCTCCTCTGCCTCCCAAGTAGCTGGGACTACAGGCGCCTGTCACAACGCCCGGCCATTTTTTGGTTGCAGCCGTCATTGTTGTTTGGCGGGCCCGGGCTGGATTCGAACCCGCCAGCTCAGGTGTACGTGGCTGGTGCCTTAGTTGAGCCACAGGCGCCGAGCCAGTCTTTTGGTTTCTATTCCTGTTGGATTCTGGGGCTCAGTTACCTTGTGCTGCTATTTATCTTTTTTTTTTTTTTTTTGGAGACAGAGGCTCAAGCTGTCGCCCTGGGTAGAATGCCATGGCATCACAGCTCACAGCAACCTCCAACTCTTGAGCTTAAGTGATTTTCTTGCCTCAGCCTCCTAAGTAGCTGGAATTACAGGCGCCCAGATATTTTTTGGTTGTCATCATCATTGTTGTTTGGCAGGTCTGAGCTGAATTCGAACCCACCAACTCTGCTGTATATGGCTGGCGCCTTAGCTGCTTGAGCTATCCTTTTTTTTTTTTTTTTAACTGTTATTTGCATTTATTTTATGTTGCATTTATTCCCGTGCCATCAGTTTTGGTTTCTTCAGTTTCTTCTGGGATATCTTTTTCTTCTGTGCTACCTCCTCTTCTGGGTTGGGAACAGTCTGTTCCTTTTCAGTAAGGATCATCTCCATGTGGCAGGGGGAGCTCACCGATGGGTTAATGCGACCATGAGCTCTGTAAGTGTGGCGGCGCATCTTGGCTGCTTTGTTCACTTGGACGTGCTCGATGACCAGAGAATCTACATCTAAACCCTTAAGTTCAGCATTACTGTCTGCATTTTTAAGCATATGCAGCAAAAATTCAGCATTTTGGGGGGGCCACCGACCCTCTGTCCAGCCCCACTGTTTGGCCTGGGCACACCTACCAACTCCTCCATTGTAACGTTGGAATGATACACATTGTTTCTTTAAGGTGACATCTTTCAGATACTTGATGGCTTTTCGTATATGCATACCCTTGATGGCCTGGGCAGTTTCACGTGTGTTCTTAAAGTGAACATGAAGATTTGAGCCTCTTGACTTGCATGACTTTGTGGGGGTTTCTGGGTCAAGTGACCCATTTTCCCAATCACCTCAGGCCACTTAGGGGAAAAGCTTTTTTTTTTTCTTTTTTTAATAGGTCTTTCATTTTCAACTAGACTGCAAGAGAGTGGAATCCACTAACTAAAGATTTTTGTAGCTTCTAGGCTCAGCACACGTGGGTGCTCACAATAGCAGTTTTTTATACTGGTACCGGTGAAGAAAAATTAACATTTCCGTTGGATGTTGTCAGTACTGGGAGACAAGCTGCAGAATGGACTTTGGAGTTGACCTGAGTCTGCCTTCTAATCCCTCCCTCATATTTGATTTTTAACTCTGGGCAAGTTATTCATATTCCTTCGTTGTAAAAGGAAGTACTTTCTCAGGATTATTATTTGGATAAAACGTATTAGCTTTAGACTGATTAGCACCTGGGAAATGTTTCCAATTGGAAGTTAGGGTGATACTGGCGACAATAATACTTAGGGGATTGCTCCTAGCAACCTGATCCTCATTTCATTTCAAACTTTGGCTCTAGGAAGTAGAAATCAGACCTAGTAAGACATTTTAAATTGGCTATTTTATTGAGCTGAGTTAATGTTTATAGAAAGGCTAGCCCATGATAGAAACCAGTCCCTCACTGACAGTTCATGGTCACTTCACAAGTGACCCATCCTCGTAAAATAAGTGGAGGCCGGCCAGGAGGCATGCCGCAGCTCCGTGGGGCTGTTTGCTTGTCACCCCTCCCTACACCCATCCCCCCTATACGGAGGTTTTGAGTGATTGAAGTTAGTTTGATCAAGAATTCCAGACAGAGAAAAGTAAATGTGTGTGTCAGGAGGTCAGAGAAGAAGAGGTCGAAGGGGAGGGAGAAAGGCTGAGCTGATGGCTGGAAGATAGTGAGTGTGTGTGGGGGGGGTAGGGGATGGGGGTGGACACAGCAGGGGGAGGGGGGAGTTGGGGGGGAGAGGTGCCCCAGCTTCCTCAGACGGCTGAGCAAGGCCCAGGGTTACAACTCTTCTTAAAAGATCTATGGAGCAGGGATTATAAGATATTTGGGCCACCCAGTATGGAATTTGGGGAAATGGCACTCCTGAGTAAAACCATTGACAAATGACTTTCCTTTCAATTCTTCCATGGGTGAGCAGGACCTTCTGTTTGTGCCTCCTTCATAGCAATGGGAAGGAGTAAATTTGTTGAGGTATCTGAGTGCAGGACCACCTGCTGGAATTTTTATCATGCAAAAACCCGTCTTGGATGATGAGTTGGGAGATTGCCAGGAATCTCTGGAATCTAATTAGCCCCAAGTTGAGCACATGGAGGTTTCATCTGGGGGTAGTGTCAAGATGAAGAACTTTTAAATTTGCAGAATTGATTTCTTTACTTTGCAAATATTTGAATTTTGTAATAGGCACACATTCCCAGCTTGCTCTCAGCTAAATAGGGGCTAGAAATCTAATAGTGGACCAAAGTTAGGTTTTGAGGGTAGATTTATTTGAGATTATAGCACTAATCCTTCCATGCTCTTGCTGTCATATCTATAAAAGAAATACAGTTATCATCATCCCATAGGTTGACAAAGATTATAAAACAACTAGTCCTTGGACCCTTAAGAGACCCTCAAAGTTTAAATGTCCTTCTTTTCTTTCTCTTATTCCAACCTCTGCCCACCCAACCATAGCAATTAACTGTGTATTTCCATAATATTGTGTATCTGGTGGGAATCGCCTTTGCCAAATTTATAAATAATACAGGCTACCTGAAGGAGGAGAGGGGGCTAGCCACGTGCACCTGGAGGTAAATGATCTACACAATGGCCGTCAAGTGCAAAGAACATGTTGCAGGTGTGTCCTTGGACGATTCAGGGAGGCTGGGGTGGCTGAAGAGAAGTCCAGAAAAGAGGCCGGGGAGACATAGAGGGCAGGTTGTGTGATTGGGCAGGGCCTTGAAGGCCATTGCAAGGCCTTGAACTTTCACTCTGAGTGGGTCCAGAAGCCACTAGATGGGTCTAAGCTGAGGGGTGATTTTGTTTGTTTGTTTTTGTTTTTTTTATAGAGACAGAGTCTCACTTTATCGCCCTCGGTAGAGTGCTGTGACATCACAGCTGACAGCAACCTCCAACTCCTGGGCTTAGGTGATTCTCCTTCCTCAGCCTCCCAAGTAGCTGGTAGCACAGGCGTCCGCCACAACGCCCAGGTATTTTTTTGGTTGCAGCCGTCATTGTTTTTTGGCGGGCGTGGGTTGGATTCAAACTCGCCAGCTCAGCTGTATGTGGCTGGGGCCTTAGCTGCTTAAGCCACAGGTGCCAAGCAATGCCCAGTGATTTTTTTGTTGCAGTTTGGCCAGGGCGGGGTTTGAACCTGCCACCTTTGGTATATGAGGCCGGCGCCCAACTCACAGAACCACAGGCGCCACGCCCGGTGGTGTGTTCTGACTTAGCTTTGAAAGGGTTCCCCTGGCTGCTGTGTTGAGGATGTGGAGTGAGCAGGAGGGGCGGGGCCAGAGGCAGGAGCACCAGTTAGGGTCCTGAGCAGCCCAGGCCGGGGAGCGTGGTGGTCAGATCCGGTCAGCAGCTGTGCAGTTGGTGAGAAGTAGTTAGACTGTGAACTTGTTTTATTAGAGACAGGGTCTTGCTCTGTCGCCCCAGCTGGATTACAGCCATGAGGCAAGACTCCACGTGGAAGGCTCTGGAAGCTGCAAAAGGCAAGGAAACCAATTCTCCCGTAGAGCCCCCAGCAGGGAAGACAGCCTAGCTGATGGCTTGTTTTAGGCCAACGAGGTCCATTGAGGACTTCTGGCCCCCAGAACTGTAAGGTAATAAATCTGTGTTGCTTTAAGCCACCACCTCCACAGTGATTTGTCACAGCAGCTGGAGGAGACTGAGGTGTGTGCAATGTTCACGCTGAGATCTGTGTCTGCCTCTAGACCTTGGTCACCAGCCTTGCAACTCAGAGCATCTGTGACCAATGGGGACAGACGGAAGGATGGGTCTCGGCCAGAAGAAATAGGTCACTCTGCTTAGCAGCTCCCCAGAGAGGCCCCCCGCCCTGAGCACTACAGGAAAGGCAGAGTTTGCCCGAACCCCACGGTCACCGTGAGGCTAGGGGGGGTGTCCCTGGAGAGCGAGCATGCCTGGCTGCCTGGCCGCCGTAACCACTGCTTCCTGTCTGGACTTGGGTAGGTTAGGGGAGCAAGTTCTGAACCTCTGGGGTCCTGGCCGCTCTCCACTACCTCATCCATCCTTTAACACATGTCAGGCCCTGTGCTGAGTGCCAAGGACACCGAAACAAGCACGGAGGTGGCAGTCTAGTGGGGGCAGGGCCAGGTAAGCAGTTACCTTTCTGTGGGGTGGGGCTGTGACAGAGCGTAAGGACAGGCATGTCACCACTTCCAAGGCACAGGGATGGCTCCCTAGAGAAGGGGATCATGGACCTGAGTCTCAAAAGATGGGTTTGGGGTCTGAGGGCAGGAGAGGAGGCAACTGCATCTGGAAAGTTCCGGAGGCCCAGGAGAGTGCATCCCACACGGCACAGGGATTCAATAGGACTGAAGGGCAGAGAGTGGGGGAAATGAGGCAGGAGAGGCTCAGAATTTTGCATCTGGAAGTCCTGTGACTCGCTTGTTCCCGGTAGGTCTCTTGAGCCATGGAGGACCAGTGGTGGGGCAGCCAGTGTGGGATGACGGGACTGGACTCACACTGTGGGGAGGGCGGCGTCAGAGAGCTGCGGCCAGGCCTCAGGGGCCCTGGGCTCCCCAGCAGGGCAGCCGCTTACAGTGCCAAAAGGACCTCGCTGTGGTGCTGAGGGAACTTCATTGAGCACTGACTCATCGACTGTTTACTGAAGGGAAACTAAGGAAGTCGATGACAGGACTTTCTAAACGCCGGGAACTCTCCGTCTTTTCCAGGTTGGCTTCCTTCTCCAGACCAAATCCTGCTGCTACCCCGGGCCTGTCAGCTCCCTTGGCTGCAGGAGACGCTGCTCTCCTGGGAGTGCTGGGCTCACCCTGCCTCTATTCCAGAATGAGCGACTCTCACTTTACTTCTTCAGGCCCTAGATTCGTCCTCATTCTCAGAATGTCTCGGAATGAATCCAAGTGCCTTGTTGTCAGACTACTCTTTTTTTTTTTTTTTTGAGACAGAGTCTCACTATGTCACCCTGAATGATTTTCACAACTCACAACCTCCAACTCTTGGGCTTAAGCGGTTCCCTTGCCTCAGCCTCCCAAGTAGCTGGGACTACAGGCGCCCACTACAACGCCCGGCTACTTTTTGGTTGTAGTTGTCATTCTTGTTCTGCAGGCCCAGGCTGGGTTCGAACCCGCCAGCTCTGGCGTATGTGGCTGGCACCCTAGCTGCTGAGCTACAGGTGCAGAGCCTCAGTCTACTCTTTCTTTTTCTTCTTCTTTTTAAAAATTTCAAAATGTTAAGGGGGTGAAAATGTTTCTGTTATATCGATGGCTTCTTTTGGCTTAATAGCTCACAGCAACCTCCAACTCCTGGGTTCAAGTGATCCTCTTGCCTCAGTTTTTCTATTTTTAGTAGAGACAGGGTCTTGGGGGGGGTCTCGCCTTTTTGCTCAGGCTGGTATTGATGGCTTTTACAGTGCTTGTGGGGGGATTGGTGTGCCTCTCCCCTGAATAGTACGCATTGTTCCTGTTTGGCAAGCTTTTGCCCCTCCCACACTTCATTTCCAGGGACTTTCACTCCTCTGTTACACTCTCTCCTGTGGTTCCCCATTCTTTTGTTTTCAGGGTTTTCTGATGACCATTCTTTGCAGCCATTCTTCTTTTCATTAGCTGTAGTTTCTGCAAAACACTTCCTCTTCCTTGTCTCTCTACTTCTGTATTCTTTTTCGTGATTAATAAACCTTCCCCAGAGTCATACAACTGCACAACCATTTGTTCATAACAACCTTTCAGTTTAACCCAGCTCACTAAGAATATCTCCATTTCAAATCCCCTTTAAGATCACTCATTACATGTGTAGTCACACGCCGCAGAGAACATTTTGGGCAGGGACAGACTGAATATAGTACAGCAGCCCATAAGATTACAATATGGTATTTTTCACTGTACTATTTCTCTTTTTAGACCCACAAATACCACACTCCCCTGTGTTACAGTGGCCTAGGGGGTGCGGCACACACTGGTACATGCTATGCGCCTTCCCAGGCTCCTCACTGGCCTCCAGGACCTTACGTCCTCTCCAGTGCTAGATTTCAACAGTTATCCTCAGCATTCCACACTGACTTCCACTTTCTGTATCATGCTCCCGTGACTCCTGTAACAAGGAAAGTCTCCATTTTGCTTTTGAAATCAAGAAGTTGAGAGCCAGGCCAGGTGTGGTGGCTTATACCTGCAATCCTAGCACCTGGGGAGGCTGAGGCAGATGGATTGCTTGAGCTCAGGAGTTCAAGACCAGTTTGAGCAATAGGGAGACCCCATCTCTATTAAAAATAGAAAAACTAGGGCGGCGCCTGTGGCTCAAGGAGTAGGGCGCCAGCCCCATATACTGAGGATGGTGGGTTCAAGCCAGGCCCTGGCCAAAACTGCAAAAAAAAAAAAAAATTGGCAGAGCTTGATCAATTAGAAAATATCAGTGAGGCTCGGCGCCTGTGGCTAAACGGGCTAAGGCGCCAGCCATGTACACCTGAGCTGGTGGGTTCGAATCCAGCCCGGGCCCGCCAAACAACAATGACGGTTGCAACCAAAAAATGGCCGGGCATTGTGGCAGGCGCCTGTGGTCCCAGCTACTTGGGAGGCAGAGGCAGGAGACTCGCTTGAGCCCAGGAACTGGAGGTTGCTGTGAGCTGTGATGCCACAGCACTCTATCCAGGGTGACAGCTTGAGGCTCTGAGTAAAAAAAAAAAGTGGAAT
>CAUYON010020614.1:0-23439 GCA_963573935.1 Arctocebus calabarensis
CCTCCAATTCCTGGGCTCAAGCGAGTCTCTTGCCTCTGCCTCCCAAGTCGCTGGGACTACAGGCGCCCGCCACAACGCCCGGCCATTTTTTGGTTGCAGCCGTCATTGTTGTTTGGCGGGTCCTGGGGCTGGATTCGAACCCGCTAGCTCAGGTGTACGTGGCTGGCGCCTTAGCCCGTTGAGCCACAGGCGCCAAGCCGAGAGATGATACTTTCTAAAGGGAAAGGCTTATTGGAATTTGCACAAGAACTGAAAGACCCTAGTGAAATATCAGATGTCAAGGTCACCCCCACATGGCGGTCTCCCTGCAAAGCACACTGCAGTGGTCACCCTATCAGTAGACAGATGAGCAAAGGGTGGCCCAGAGAGGGAAGTGATTTGTCCAGAGGCACACAGCACACTGGAGCAGAAGATAAGCAGAATGCAAGTGTCCTTCCCACATGGCCATGTGCCTCCCGTGCTGCCTTTGCTGAGCCTAAGGGGCCTCCTTTCCCCCCATTTTCTCACTCCACCTTCTTGTGACCCCAGCTGGGCCTTGTATTTCTAGCTGATGTTGCAATGGAGCCTCAGGGGACTGAAGAACTTGGAAAAAAAAGAAGAGTGGGGAAAGGGGCAGGAGAATGCAGGGAAGTAATGAAACCCTTCAAGGGGAGGGAAGGAAGGAATGAGAGGCCCACCAGCTGTCCTGGTCAGCTTGGGGTGGGGCTGAACCTGGCACCTGCACATTTTCACCAATAGCCTTTCTTCTGACCCAGGGAGCCTGGAAACCACAAACCCTAACTGGCCCAGGGAAGTCAGCCTCTTTCTTCCCTCTGAACAAGTGTGTGCTTCAGACCAGGAGGGGCTAAGTTAGTTGGTTGGTGCCAGCTTCCCAACCCTGGACACAGAGTTTCTGTGACAGCCCTAATCCAGCCAGAGCTCTGCTCTGTAGCACTGGAGCTGGAGCTGGTGTGGGCCCAGGAGGTGGAACGCTGCCCTCCCAGGCCTATTCCCGGGGGCACTAGGTCCCTGCAGGACTAGCAGCTGGGAGAGGTGCCCCAGACACTTAGGGCCCTGGCTGGGGAAGGTGATTCAGTCTGGTGGGAGCAGGGCTTCTGGAACCAGGAACTGCAGCCTCAGTTGGAGCTACCCTACCTCCATGTCACCTGGAGAAAAACTGGACCCAATTCCAGACCGCTTCATCCTGCAGCCGCCAGTCTTCCACCCGGTGAGCCGCTGCTCTGCTCCAGAACCTCCTAGGTCTCTGGGCTCCTCCCTCCAGCTGGGCCCGCACTTCCTGGTGGTGGATTGGAGAGGACTTCAATCTTGGGCCTGCTTCACCAGCACCTGCCCTGGGTTTGGGAAGGCCCTCCTGAGTCCAGCGAAACAGCTGACCTGCTAATTCCCACTTGGGCGTGAATGACTGCTGGGTTCTCAGGGTCCCTGCATTTTTAAAATGGTGATGCCTGGAGCCTGGTGTTCCTCCCCTACTGTGACCAGGGATGGGAGTAGGGGCTGGGAGGATCTTTGAGGGAATACTGCCTACCTCAGGGGCAAGGGCAGCCTGGTCTCCAGTCTGAAAGGGAGGGTCAGGTGGGAACCTCCAACTCTAGGACTGAAGCAGGGTTTTCCCTTCCTCCTCCTGCTCAGGTGGAGACAGTAGATTTTCTAAAGCTGGACAAGGCTTTACAGAAGGCCAAGCTCCCAGCAGACACCCCTGCTACCTGTCTGCTACTTGGCCCTCTCCTCCCATGAGACCTATATCTGCTCAGTTAATTGCAGGCCTGGAGGGAGCCTGGAACATGACAGCCACTGAGCTTCTGAGCCAGCTGAGCTGCAGGTGCTCCGGCAGGCAGGAATCCAAGGCCTACCAAGTCACCCGGTGCCTGAGCCATCAGCAGAAGAGTGGCTGCAGGTTATAAGGACCCCCTGCTTGAGGCCAAGAGCTCTCGCCTGGAGGGCAGCACTGCTCCATCTCAGCCCTTTTTAGGTCCTCTTGGTTTCTAAAGGTTGCTGGCAGTTGAAGGGACACAGGAAGGTGTCTTGTGATGCCACCAGATGTGCACCTGCACCAGATGTTCAAACTCATTTCACAGACACCTCTGCAGAGCCCTGGCTGTGTCGGACCAGGCACTGAGAAGACAGGCTTCTGCTTTGGAGGGCTGTGGACTCCCAGTAAGAGCAGCCTGCCTGTCCCTCTGAGCCAGCGGCTGAGATGACCCTGGGAGCTCAGGGGAGGGAAGGAGTAACCCAGGTGCCTGAGTGGATGACGTTGGAGAAGGAGTCAGGGATAGGAGAGAGTGCAGGAACAGCCCAGAAGAGGCAGGAAGGTTAAAAAAAAGCTTCTATGTAGGGAAGGTGAACCTGGGAGGCCATCGTCAGGAGTCTCTCTAGGAGTCTGTAACAGGGTCAGCTCTCAGTTCCCACCTATCCATCTTGTTGCTTCCCAGCTCCTGGGCTCCAGCCTTAAATAGTCCTCACGAAGCCTGGATGCCAGGCTTCTGGGGCCAGAGTGGCATCCTGTTGACAGCAAGCCTTGCTGAGGACATGGAAGCCCAGGAGCTGGGGGAGGAAGCTGGCTAGTGGCCAATGGGACAGTGGGACTGAATTTTGCTTCCCATTATGTGGCTATATATGAAGGGCCAGAAAGGGGGAGTCAGTGGAGGAGACTATTTCAGAGAAAGCTGGTTTTTCCCTAGAAGGATATCTCTGTCTGGGGAGGGAAAGTTGAGTCTTCTTGGTCCTCTTCTCTTCTCACTTCCCTGACAAAGGGGCCCCCAGGCCCTTTCTCCGACTCTGCTCCCAATGGGTTTCTCCCCTTGTGTAGGTGGTTCCTTATGTCACAACAATTTTTGGTGGCCTGCACACGGGCAAGATGGTCATGCTGCAGGGAGTGGTCCCTCCAGATGCACACAGGTAAGGGGGGTGGCCTGGGGGATGCTGAGCTCAGCCCTAGAGGCATCAGGCTTCTCTCTGCCCTCAGGGGGCCTGGGGTCTCTGACCAGGACTGTACTTTGAGGGCCTCCCCTCTGGCCAGGTTTCAGGTGGACTTCCAGTGTGGCTGCAGCCTGTATCCCCGACCGGATATTGCCATCCACTTCAACCCTCGCTTCTACACCACCAAGCCCCATGTCATCTGCAACACCCTGTATGGTGGACGCTGGCAAAAGGAGGCCCGGTGGCCCCACCTGGCCCTGCAGAGAGGGGCCAGCTTCCTCATCCTCTTCCTGTTTGGAAATGAGGAAGTGAAGGTGAGTGGAAGAGGTGTGCATCTTTCCGCCCCTCCTTCCTCAATCTAACTCCTCTGTCACCCTGCAGAGTGGCGCTGGGAGCAGGGAGGCTGCCCTGGACCCACATGGTCCCAAAGAGGGCCCCCTGCCCTAATCAGAGGAAGTGCTTAAGGAGCACCTACTATATGCCAGGCATTGTTCTGAGCCCTTTAAGTACACCAGCTCATTGAATCCTCACGGGAACCCCAGGAGGCAGACACTTTGACTACCGCCATCTCACACGGAGGGTGGGGGGTCAGGGAAGGGAACAGAGGACTCCACTTCAAGGCTTCGACCTCTGATGTGGACTCCTGCCAAGAAGACAGGTGGCTGGGGGGAGGAGGACTTGTGGGACCTAGGTTATCACCCAGCTCTCAGGCCTCAGTTTCCTCACCTAGACAGAATGCTGGTGATGCTGCAGGTGTGCTGAGAAGCCACAAGGAGGCCCATGGGGAAGTGCCTTGTCGGGATTGGGAGAGACACTAGAGGTGCCTTGGTTCCAAGGTCAGCTCTGCAAGCTTAGGTGGGTTACCTGAGCTTCCCAAAGGCACTGCACAATGTCCCTACCTCGTAGAGTTGCTGTTATGTTAAAAGCTCCAGGTAACCGTGCTGGTGATGCCGGGCTGTTACATGCGCATTATGAACCCCACGCACATTAGCTCCTGGCTCCCTCCAGGTGAGTGTGAATGGACAGCACTTCCTCCACTACCACTACCGGCTCCCGCTGTCTCGTGTGGACACCCTGGGCATATTTGGTGACATCAGGGTGAAGGCTGTTGGATTTCTGAACATCAACGTAAGTTTTTTTGGCTCAAGGCCTCTGACTTGGACAGGCAGGGGACCCCTCCCCAACCCTAGACTGAGAGACAGAGGGGCCCTGTACCCTAGTAGCAGTCCAGGAGGAGGGAATCCACAGAGCTGCAGGGGTGAATGGGATGAGGGGAGAGGGACATGACGGGAGAAATGGGGCCCTGGAACCACAGCAGGAGCCTGCACTGGGTGTGGGCCAGTTAAGCACACTAGGGCCCAAACAGGCTGCAGCCAGTTCTGTCATGCCCACCTGATGAGCTAATTCACAATACAGACGTCTGGGGCAGCACCTGTGGCTCAGTGAGTAGGGCACCCGCCCCATATACCGACAGTGGCAGGTTCAAACCTGGCCCCACCGAACTGCAAAACAGAAAAATAGCCAGGCATTGTGGCAGGCGCCTGTGGTCCCAGCTACTCCGGAAGCTTAGGCAAGAGCATCACCTAAGCCCAGGAGTTGGAAGTTGCTCTGAGCTGTGTGATGTGAGCTGGCACTCTACGGTGGGTGATAAAGTGAGACTCTGTCTCTCCAAAAAAAAAAAAAATGCAGACATCTGAGACCTGCCACCAGAGATTCTGATAAGTAAGTCTGAGTTGAGACCTAAGAATGGGTGTGTTCAAAATGCCAGGTTTGGGGAGCATTGACCAGCCATGTAGGAGGCATGAGACCCTCCCAGGCATAGGCCAGAGGGTTTATAGGGGTCCTGAATGCTGTTGTTGTTTTTCCTTTTGAACAGCCATTTGCAGAGGGCAGCAGAGAATACCCAGCTGGACATGTGAGTCTCCTGGGAGAAGGTTGGGCAGCCACTAACTGAGCCAGCTGGTCCTCCCTCTGCCCTGGGCTGCCCTGCTTTGGCCCACCAGGCTGCTATATCCTTGCTCAAGTATTGTCTGCCCCTGGCCTCACTGCTACAGTTGCCATGGTCATAGCTGGCTCTGCTTCCATCCCTGGAGGGTCTGAACTGGGTTCCCCAAGCAAATGGATGGGGGTGAGCTACTGCCTGGAGAAGGCAGGGACCCCATATTCCTATTAGGAGATGCCCATCAGTTGGAGATTTCTATTCTCAGAGCAACCCTGCTGAGGCGGCTGGGGTTGTTCTTACAGGACAGAAGGGGTGATGAGGCCTCTGTATATGCCTAAGACCACACAGTGAGCAAGTGACAGGTCCACGGTCCATTTCTTCCCCCTATTCCATACCTGGAGAACCTCTGAATTCAAAAGGACCCCACTAGACCCCAGTGACTCATCTACTACAAGAGAGAGAGACAAGCCCCAAATATCCCCAACTTGTAAGAATAGTAAGTTTCCCTTTCACTGAGCAAATGCACATGGTCTATATCCCCCTTTCTTTCCCGGACAGCCCTTCCTGCTGAGGAGCCCCAAGCTGGTGAGTGAGCCTCCCTCCTCCTTGGCCTGGAGGTACGGCTCCTGGCCTGCCCATGGGCAGGAGGGTTGGGCAGAGGCTGGAGAGCTGCAGAGGTGGAAAATGCCCTCAGCCTCAAGGTTTCCCCTTCTTTGTAGAAAGTGTGGGTTGTGGACAGTGGGCAGCTCCAGGCAGAAGCTCCAGCTTCGTTTGCCTTTCCTCCATTATTCTGCACAGATACTTGCTACTCCTGGCACAGTGTCAAGTTCTCGGATAGAGACACAAACCAGTCCCAGCCTTGCAGTTGCTCCCGAGCTGGTGGGGAAAAGGCTGTTGAGTGGCTGCTACAATCCAGGGTGCAGTGAGGGAAGGAGGACATGGTGCTTATCAGGGCACAGAGGGACACTGAGCTCAGCCTGCAGGGGGCGGGGAGTGTTTTGTCAACAGCGGAGCACAGGAGGCCCAGCCTGCACCAGGCATCTAATAAAAGATCTGAGTCTCCGGGCTACAGTCCTAGAGGCAGAAAGATGAGCCTACTCCTGTGCTCCCCAGTTCCAGAGGAGGTGTCCCTCCCTGAGCCCTCTGTGAGGGATCTTCTCTGTCATTTCTCCTGTGCCTTCAGGAGGTGCCCTGCTTACGTGCTCTTCCCCAGGGTCTCTGGCCTGGGCAGGTCATCGTGGTGCGGGGACTGGTCCTGCAGGAGCCAAAGGAGTAAGTATGTAGCTCCCAGGTGGGAAATGGGATCAGCACCTGTGCTGGGCACATTCTTATAAAACACCCCCTCTCTCAATCTCCTGGCACCACCCTTTAATCTCCCTCTCACCAATAAGCAACAGAAGGGCAGAAAGGAAAGTAAGTCGCCCCAGGTCAGAGAGCCTATGAAAGTCCGGCTGGAATTGGGCCCCACCTGGGAGCATCTTCCCTACTGGCACATCTGGTCAGGCCAACGGGCCCCTTTCACAGGTCCCAAGAAAGGAGTCCCATAAAAGGGCTTCTTCAGGTGCAGGATCTGGGGGGACGGTCTCCCATGGGGACACAATACACAGTTCAGGAAGCAGCCAGACTGCCCAGAAAGGAGGCTGCGACTTGGAGAGACACAATTACTAGGTGGACACTGCCCAGCTTCTCCTGCAGGGGCACTGAAGCCTAGACCTACTGCTACAATGTAGTTAGACAAGGGCCCACCTGCCTGCCCCGAAAAGATGCTTCAGATTTTCTGACTTTTCTGGGCCAGACTGCCTGCATTGGCATCTGCCTAGGAGACTTACTGAGCAGATGCCCACCCAGGCAGTCTGGCCCAGTTTCCTTCTCTGTAAGAAGGGGATAATAATAATCCCAGCATCAGGACTGGGGCTTAGAATAGTATAGGGCGTGTTGTAAGTGCTCCACAAACGTGGGTGTGTTTTATTGGACACAGGGAAGGGAAGAGAGGACCCTGTGTTCTCCCCACTTTGTTTTGTTTTTATTTTTAAGTCACCAACTTCAGTAAATCCTTGCCCTGCATGCTCATGCTCCTGACACGCCGGTGAGTTCGGGGCAGGCACAGTACACAGCACCGGATAGCACAGGTCTCCAAAGGCAGGCATGACTGGGTTAGATTCCTGGTGTGCCTCTTATAAACTGTAGGGTCTCAGGAAAGTCACTAAACCTCTCTGAGTCTGAGTTTCCCTGTTGGAAAAAGGAGGAAGATAATCCCAACCTGATAAGGAAAATGGAAAGATGCTGTTGGTAGAATGAATGCTTCCTCTCCCCAAAACTTGGAGGTGTGAGACCAGGTTCATCTCCTGGCTTAGAGTCACAAGGTCATTAGTGACATGGTTAGTGACACGGCTTTTTCCCAAGGGTTATGAAAGAACACTTGTGTTTTCAGAGCATCACATAAATATGGGGCACACTGCTGGGAGAGCCACAAAGTAGAAAGAATATTTCCATAAACCAAACTGTGCCAGGTCTTCTGATTGTTTTTAAAAAGAACCTGGAAGCCATATTTTATATAAATTCTCTGAATTTTTGAATATTGCATTAACTTAAAGGTGAAGAATATCATGGACAGAATATTCCTGTTGGCCAGTTTGGCTGTGGTCCATCAACATCAAGACCTAGTATAGGGACTTGGCGCCTGTGGCTCAACGGGCTAAGGCGCCAGCCATGTACACCTGAGCTGGCGGGTTCAAATCCAGCCTGGGCCTGCCAAACAACAATGATGGCTGCAACCAAAAAATGGCCAGGCGTTGTAGCGGGCGCCTGTAGTCCCAGCTACTTGGGAGGCAGAGACAAGAGACTCGCTTGAGCCCAGGGATTGGAGGTTGCTGTGAGCTGTGATGCCACAGCACTCTATCCAGGGTGACAGCTTGAGGCTCTGTCTAAAAAAAAAAAAAAGACCTAGTATAGGGCCTGGGCCATAGCAAGATGTCACAGACACCTCTCCTGCTGCCACTGTGTTCTGAAAGTAGCTAAGGGCTTGAATTGAATAAAGGAAGCAAAAGTTGGCTGGCATGGGGCTCATTTGTAGTTAAAATCCTTCCCTTTTTTCCACGCCAGCCCCCACCCCACATCCACCCCAAGTGGGTGCTCCGGCTGCAGCCTCAGAGAACTTCACAGGCATCCAAGGGGGCCCATCTAGGGCTGTGCTGGATAAGGGTGAGGTGGGGGATGCTGAGGCCCCCAGGAGTTCTCAGGCTAGTGGGAAAACAGAGCCTTATCTGGGGAGGGGGGGACATAACGGGGGCCTGACCCTCTGCCAGCCACCATGAAGCAGGGGCTCCACAGCATTTACTCTCCAGGGTCCTGGACTTCCAAGTGTCTTCCCAAAGCTGGAGAGAATCCACACAAGACCCTGAAAGGCCAGCCCAGAGCAGGCTTCCCACACCTTGCCCCACCCCCTGCATGCTTCCTGTCCTGTTCTCACTGCTTCCTGCTGAGGAGCTGGTCAGCAGCCGCCCAGGGCCAGAGCTTCAAAGAAGGACACTCCGGAAGCTCCAGGACATGAAAAGAATCAGGCTGCCCTATTGGGGAGGCAGGTGCCAGGCAGTAGGAAAAAAAAAACCACATCTGGAGTCATGAATCCTAGTTCATGTCCCAGCCTGACACCAAAAGCTCTGACCAGTGAGAGAGCAAGTCCTTCGACTTCTCATCCTCATCAGCTAAATGGGTGAGAGGACCTCACAGCACAGACATGGGGAGGATGCCTGCCAAGTGCCAGGAATCACTAGTGTTCGAGCTGTCCCCTTTGTTCCTATTTGCATGTGTGTATGGCCCTGTGAGGCAGCTATTGTATTACACAGTAATATTTTCAAACAATAGGTCTCATCTGAGTGTTTGCTATGTGCAGGGGCTGTTCTAAGCACTTTACATGTATTAATTCATTGAATTCTTACAACCACCGCAAAGCAGGTACAATGCGATTATTATCCCACATCCAGATGAGGAAACTGAGGCACAGAGAGATTAAGGGACTCGACCAAGCTCACAGGACTAGAAAGTAGCAGAGCTGGGGTTGAACCTGGGCAGCCTGGCTCTAACCACTAAGCTATTGGCAAAACATTTAAGACAATACCTGACACTTAGTTGGCATTCAATAAATGTTAGCAACTACTATTATTCTCCCCATTTACAGGGGGAGAAACTGAGGCTCAGGCTAGGTGATTTCCACCTCCCCCTCCCAAGCCATAGTCCCCCCATCAGTAGATAGCAACACGGGGATTCAATTTCAGGTTCATCTGGGACTCTTTCCTTTACTCTGAGCTGTTCTGTGTCCAAGCGTCCAGCCCTGAGCCTGTCATAGACCTCAGCACTTGCTTTTGGAGGCAGAATCTTCTGGCCACACGCCGCCCACCCCCGCCCCTCGGGACTCAGTGATGACCTCAGAGCAGCAGAAACTGGTCCTCCCTCCTCCTTCTGCCTCCTGCAGTTTCACTCTGAGCCTGAGAGACGAGGCCGCACGAGCTCACGTGACACTCAGGGCTTCCTTCCCAGACAGAATTCTGGCCTGGATCTCCCCATGGGGACGGAAGAAACTGGTCTCTGCCCCCTTCCTTTTTCACCCCCAGCGATTCTTTGAGGTGAGTCAGAGCCAAATGGCCACATCCCTCTAGGATGACCCCAGAGCTGAATTCCCGCGATGACCAGGAAGACTATGGGGTGGATGCTGGGGTGGGTGAGCAGGGCAGATGTCCTGGGGCAGGGAGAAGGTTCATGTGATGGCCTTCAACCCTCTGAGCTGATGCCAGCATCCAGATTAATTAATGCGAGGGGAGGGGTGGGGGAGGGCAAGCATCAGCTTTATGAAAACACTCCCCTAATGATCCCAACATGCGGAACCACTTCTCGGCAGGAAGCAACCCAGCTACAGTGAGTGAAACTGAGGCCTGGGCTGGGAAGATCCTGTCAAAGCCTGCAGTGGGCCGATGACAAGCTGGGTCACACCCTGTTCTCTCCAGCTCTGGGTCCCCCCTGAGGTTCAGTCTCTGCCTCCACTGAGGGAGCAGGGTGTTGCTGGGTAGTGTCAGGTGGGCGTGGGAGGGTCTGCCGGGAAGCCACCACCTGCTCATGCCCCCTTCCCAGGTGCTGCTCCTGTGCCAAGAGGGAGGGCTGCAGCTGGCACTCAATGGGCAGGGGCTGGGGGCCACCAGCCTCAGCCAGCAAGCTCTGGAGCGGCTGCGAGGCATCCGAGTCAGTGGAAGCGTCCAGCTCTACTGTGTCCACTACTGAGTGGGACTCCGGTCAAAGAACAGGCCAGCCAGCCAGTGCCTAGGGCCCCACAAAATGGTCCCTGCTCTCCCCCACTTCATTAAACAGTTTACCTGTCATCACCACATCAGGCCTGGTTCGCTTCTGGGTCACAAGATTGAGTCTGCAGTGGCTATGGGTGGCCGGCAGAGGGCAGGCATGAGTTGGGAAGGCTTGTCTGACCGTGCACCTCGCTCTGCCTTCAGGGCCTAGCTGTGCTCTAGGAGGCAGATTTTGAAGTCAAACAGAAGAACTCCAAAATAGTGGCTTAAAGAATTTAGATGTTTATTTCCTTGTCACCTGAAAGGGTTTGGAATCATCAGATAAGGAGGTCTTGACGCGAAGAATGAAGAGCCTTAACAGAGTCTGTGTTGGAGGACTAAGGAACTCTGGGAAAAGCCCTCCCAAGTAAACCTCAGATCCTGTGTTTATTAAAACAGAAAGAAGTAGACAAAAGCTGTTTGTCCCACATTAGCACTGATTAGGGAGGACGTGAAGAAGGTCAGATAAAATGTCTTCACCTGGATGGTGCCTGTGGCTCAGTGGATAAGGCACCGGCCCCCTATTGAACCAAGGGCAGTGGGTTCAAACCCATCCCTGGCCAAACTACAACAAAAAAATAGCCAGGCATTGTGACCAGCGCCTGTAGTCCCAGCTACTCAGGAGGCTTAAGCCCAGGAGTTGGGTGGAGGTTGCCGTGAGCTGTGACGCCGTGGCACTCTAACAAGGGCAATAAAGTGAGACTCTCTCTTAAAAAAAAAAAAGAAGGCTCGGCGCCTGTGGCTCAATGGGCTAAGGCGCCAGTCACATACACCTGAGCTGGAGGGTTTGAATCCAGCCCGGGCCCGCCAAACAACAATGACGGCTGCAACCAAAAAATGTCCAGGCGTTGTGGCAGGTGCCTGTAGTCCCAGCTACTTGGGAAGTGGAGGCAAGAGACTCTCTTGAGCCCAGGAATTGGAGGTTGCTGTGAGGTATGATGCCACAGCACTCTATCCAGGATGACAGCTTGAGGCTCTGTCTCAAAAAAAAAAGAAAAGAATGCTCTCAAAGAATGTACCTTTGAAGCACAACCTCTGCCTCCTGCATCAAGAGACTTTTGGAATCTAAAGAATCTTTACCATAGTTACTATTGCCACACTTCACATACACATTTTCTTTTGGAGGCCAGTTTCTCCTGCGTATTTACAACTCATATGCCATTCTTGTGACTCTCTAAGTCTCAAGCAGGAAGCGAGTCTTATGCTAAATAAAGATTAGGGCTCAGTTTCCCCTACAGTCACCTAGCAACTCTGGAGAAGATGGTCTAGGTCAGTGGGGCAGTGGGGCTCCCCAGGAACATTCGGGGTCTGTCCTAGCTGCGGTTCCACCATCTCCATTGTTGGCGTTGTCAGTGTCGGCAGAGCTGAGGCTTGGTTGCCACCCCATCTTGGTTCAGGCCCCTGGCAAATAATAGAGACTGTGGACAAGACCCACTTGATCTCATAAGCCCCAGGCCTGGAACTAGCACACACATCTACATTCACATTTCATCCGCAGGCACTTGACTTCATGGTGTTCTCCACCAGGACAGCCATGTGCCCAGCCGCAATGCTGTTACTATAAAAAACAGGGAGAATGACTTTGTGTGGATACCCACAGACTCCGAGACAGGGAGATGCTGTTAATATCCTCATTTCATAAAGCAGGAAACTAAGGTTTGGAGAGGCTATGTAACTTGCCAAGATCACACAGACAGTAAGTGACGGTGCGAGAATTACAATCATGGATTCTTGGTGTAGAGTGTGACACTCTTAACCCCTGCCCTATAACACCTATAGTGTAACACGATAAAACTTCCAAAGGGGGATGTGGGAGCCAAGGCTTGGGAGAGACCAAAGAAACTCACAAATTGAAAAGCATGAACAAGAAAAAAAGCAGACAACACCAAGGAAACAAAAAGGTTAAATGAAAAATAAGAATTTAATAATTATATATAATCGTATATATCATATAAAATATATAATATATAACATAGTGTATATTATACTGTACAATAATATATATGGTATGGACTGAACATTTGTATCCCCCTCCAAATTCCAATGTTGAAATCCTAACATCAAAGGTCATGAGTTTAGCCTTTGGGAGGTGGTTATGTCATGAGGGTAAAGCCTTCATGAATGAGATTAGCATCTTTATAAAAGAAACCCCAGGGAGCTCCCTCACCCCTCCACCATGTGAAGTTACAGCAAACAGACGGACATCTATGAATAGGGAAATGGATCCTCACCAAACGTTGCCAACACCTTGATCTTGGATTTCCTAGCCTCGAGAACTATGACAAATAAATTTTTGTTACCTATAAGTTACTCAATTTAAACAGGCTAAGACAATATACTATATAACACATTATATACCGTATTGTCTATTATATTTGTATATTTTATATTTAAATATTTTGTATTTATATACTATATTTATAAGTATTAACAATTACTACATAGAAAGAATAAAAGCTAAAATATCAGCCATCTCAATAGGTGAGACTGAGTTCTGTTTCGCTAAGAAATAAAATCTTCTACCCATACACCTATATATACCCTGAGACTAAAGGCCTAAAGGAGGAGATGGAGAAAGACTGGGAGAGAAACGGAGAGAGTTTCTCTCTCCCCACCAGAATTTTTCAAAGAAGAGCTTATACCCAAGCTGCAGAAATTATTCCAAAAAATTGAGAAGGAAAGAATCTTCTCTGACATGATCTATGAAGGAAATTTTACCCTGATATCAAAACCAGGAAAAGACCCAACTAAAAAGGAGAACTTCTGACCAATTTCACTAATGAGTATAGATGCAAAAATTCTCAATAAAATTCTAGCCACTAGATTACAGCTATACTTTAAAAAATTATTCACAACAATCAAGTAGGTTACCTAAAAAAAGAGGTCAAGGACCTCTACAAAGAAAATTATGAACCCCTACAGAAAAAAAATAGCAGAACATATTAGCAAAAGGTATTACCAACAGAATATGCCATACTCATGGTTGAGAAGAATCAACATTGTGAAAATGTCTATCCTACCCAAAACAATCCACAGATTCAATGCAGTCCCCATTGAAATATCATCATCATACTTTCAAGATTTAGAAAAAATTATTCATTGTTTTATATGGGACCAGAGGAAGCCCTGTAGAGCTGAGGCAATTCTTAGTAATAAAAACAAAGCTGGGGGTATTACTGTATCAGAGTTTTGGCCATAGAAATCCAAACAACATGGTATTGGTAGAAAAATCGAGACATTAACATTTGGAACCGAATAGAAAACCAAGTGATGAAACTAACACCTTACAGCCACCTGATCTGTGATAAACCAAATGAGAACATACACCTGGGAAAAGAACCCCTATTTAATAAATGGTATTGGGAGAACTGGATAACCACATGTAAAAGACTGAAACTGGACCCGCATCTCTCACCACTTCCAAAAATTGACTCAAGATGGATAAAAGATTTAAATCTAAAGCATGAAACAATAAAAATCCTCAAAGAAAGTGTGAGGAAAACACTTGAAAATATTGGCCTGGGGAAGGTTATGACCAAGACTTCTGTGGCATTTGCAACAAAAACAAAAATAAACAAATGGGACTTAATGAAACTGAAAAGCTTCCTTACAGCCAAGGAAGCAACAACAAAAGCAAACAGATAACCTTTACAATGGGAAAGGATATTTATATATTATGAATCGAACAAAAGATTGATAACTAGGCTCTACAGAGAAGCCAAATTAATCAACAAAATTTGACTCAACAATCTCAACTCTCACTGGGCAAGAAACATGAAAACTTTCTCTATAGAAGACAGATGAATGATATTCCATGGTGTACATATTCTACAATACCTAAGAAAATGACATGAAAGCTATGTTAACCAGTTTGATGAAACTATTTCAGATAATATGTGAAACTAGCACGTTGTACCCCATGATTGCATTAATGTACACAGCTGTGATTTAATTAAAAAAAAAGGAAAAAAATATTTTAAAAACCCAAGCTGAATCTTAATCTTACAGGTGTTTCCCTTCATCCATCATACCTGAGTATTTAACTGTTTCCAATCCCTTTTGAAAACCCGAGTGAAAATGTAAAGCAGAGCCACAGTGCTAAGAAATTTCAGGCTCTGCTCAGTTCATTAAGAGGGAAAAGCATTTTAAAACGTGTGGTTTATATTTAAATCCCCTGCTGATCTGAAGGCTGCCCTCTCTCCAGTTTGAGATCTTATTCCCTGGCTGTCGAGTAGGCCCAGATACACGTGGCACCTCCACCATCTCAAAAGCAAGCCCCTTTGTTGCTGCAGTTGACAGCATTTCATCACGTGCCATCACATGCCACCTGGGGCATGCTAAGAGGCTTGGTAACTCTTTCAAGAATTGGGTGGGAGGCTCTTCCCATTTTCTGGAAGATCCTGATAAAGAGAATGAAAAAGGCTTTTGTCACAGCCACACACAATTCCTGTCTCTCTCTGATTCAGAACTGAAGCCATCAGCTTTCCTCTCTGCCTTTTCAGTAACTCAATCATCCTAAGTGTGTTGGGCACTGACTATATGGAAGGCAGAGAGGGGAGTCGGGAGATACATAGGTGTATAAGGTACTGACTCTGCCTTCCAGGAGCCCAGGTGTCCTAGGCCTTGCTGTGGTGACCCTCCAAGGCAGGCCGAGGGCATGCTGTGGCCAGACCCAGGCCGTGGCCTCCACCCCAGGGTAGCGAGCTGGGCCTACTCCTGTGTGCCTTGGTCATGGCTTTTGGTCTCTGAGAATCTCTGATTCCTCATCTATAAATCAGGGATAATGAAATCTCCTTGTAGGGTTGTTGTAATGACATAATGATTAGATCTAAATGTTCCAATGCTTAATCATAAAAACCCTTGGCAGGAAAAATACTCTCCAAACATTGGTTCCCTTCTCTTCCCTTCATTCCCTTTCTGGACTCCTTGGGTAACCCACTTCCTACCACTTCCTTGGAAGGAGGAAATGAGAGGAGTTGAGGCCCCGTGTGTCCATTTCTCAGAAGCGAGCTGACCCACCCGGCCTGAGCCTGCGATCCCTGGGGTGGGGTCTGGTGCTGAAAACATGAGTGTCCCCTGTGTCATAGAGAAAAATCCAAGGTGAGAAGACCCCTGTCAAAGGAACATAGTTGCAGCCCTTTCCTTTCTGGGCTGCAGGGAAACCGATGTGAGATTAGCGGGTGATGGACATGCTCAACCAGTGCTGGGCATCTCCCGGTGAGGTGGAGGCCTCCAGTCTCAAGTCCCCTGTGCTTCTTACACCATGCACGCCCTCCAGGGGCCTTCTTGTACAACCTTCCCCACTACCTGCACCTTAGCTGCTCAAACTCTCCACACAGCCTGGCACTGAGCAGTGCATTGAAAAATGCCACCATTGCCTCTCTCCAGCAGGTCACTCTTGTCCAGGCAGGAGCCAACCACTGGTCACATTTGTGTGAGTTAGTGGCCTCCTCCTCGGTGGGCCCAGCCTCAACTCTTCATGAAGCTAAGGAGGCCTGGCTTCTAAATCGCTCTTGGCTGGGTTGTTTTTGGCTCTTGGCTGATGGGCCTGGGAGCACTGGTTTTGCCAAAAATTAATGACATAGGGCAAAACAAAGTGTGTTGGAACCAGAGTGGAGTGTCAACCCCACATGGGTCTCCATCAGGCCGGAGCCAGCCAGCAAGCAGATATTTATGAACTACGTGGGCAGGGTTAGCTGCTAGAGGCTGAACCAAGGAGACACCTGTGTTTAATAATGACCATCTCGGCTCGGTGCCTGTGGCTCAACGGGCTAAGGCGCCAGCCACGTACACCTGAGCTGGCGGGTTCGAATTCAGCCCGGGCCCGCCAAACAATGATGGCTGCAACCAAAAAATGGCCGGGCATTGTGGCGGGTGCCTGCAGTCCCAGCTACTTGGGAGGCGGAGGCAGGAGACTCGCTTGAGCCCAGGAATTAGAGGTTGCTGTGAGCTGTGATGCCATGGCACTCTACCTAGGGTGACAGCTTGAGGCTCTGTCTCGAAAAAAAAAAAAAATAAAATAATGACCATCTCCCACAAGGCCACTGAAGCTCTTCTAACACTCCCTGATGGGTCCAAAGGATGGCGCTGCGGAGGCTGCTGGGAAGCTCTGGACGTCCGTCCCAGCCTTAGGAAGCTGCCAGCACCATTGTTAGCCCAGAGGGTATGTTAGGACCTGCCCCCACCCTTCCGCTGTCTTGCTTATAAAGAGTTTGAGAAAGAAGAATGCTCACAAACTTCTAGGTCCTGGGCTAGCAGCGAGCTCTGCCCTGGCATTGTCAGAAAGTGCAAGAGGAACTATGGATTTCTGCGTGCTCTGTAGGCTGCAGCTCTCTCTCTGCACACCCAGCAAGCCCCTGAGGGTGCTAATGAAGATGACAGAGCCCTTCCCAGATGCTGGATGCTGGATGTGTGTTATTTTCTTCACTTCTTAAACACACTCCTGGGTGCTGCTTTCCTGGTGATCTTGCAGATGAGAAAACTGAGGCTCAAAGACCTAAAATATGTTACCCAAGGCTGTGTACAGTGGAAGAGCTGAAACTTTAACCTGCCAGCTCTAGGAGCTTATCTGAGGGTAAGCATCTATTTGCTCATTTTGCAAGCAAAGCTGAAGCAGCTGTGCCGACGTCACTTGCTGGAAGCACTCTGCTAACAAGATGTGGAATCAGCTGGGTGCAGTGGCTCTCACCTGTAATCTCAGCACTCTGGAGGCTGTAGCAGGAGGATCCCTTGAGCTCAGGATTTGAGACCAGCCTGAACAAGAGCAAGACCCTGTCTCTGCTAAAAATAGAAAAAAATTAGCTGGGCATTGTGGCAGGCGACTGTGGTCCCAGCTACTTGGGAGGCTGAGGCAGGAGGATTCCTTGAACTCTGGAGTTTGAGGTTGCCATAAGCGAGGCTGGGTAACAGAGCACTGTAGCCTGGGTAACAGAGTGAAACTCTGTCTCAAAAAAACTAAAAAAGAGTTGGGTCTTCCGACTCTAGAGCCTTGCTCTATGCTCTTCCCCACAAGACTTTCAGATATGACTTGTCCTACCTCTGGAACACTCAGGCTGAAAAGATTGACTTTCTCAATTGATTCTACAAATTATTTCTGAGAATCTATTGTCTGCTAGGCTCTGGGCTGGATTCTGAAATGGGCAAGTCCCAAAGTGACTCCTGCTCTCACTGAGCACTTTAGGAAGAATTTGCAAACTTACTTGTCAGACCTCAACAGCTCTGGTGGCTATTCCAGAAAAAAGAGTTCCAAAATTGCTTTGAAGGGTGGACTAGGCACTGGCATCTGTGCATGGCTTCGGGACTAATTTGAAGGTGACGTAGTGATACTCAGCAATGAGGTATGTTGCACTTTTTGTAGAATGAGTTTGGAAAGTTACTCGTCAGACCTCGTGTAATCTACATGAAAACAATCAGTGAGGTATCTTACATTCTTTTGTCCATTTTTTCATTTTGTCTTCAAATTCCTGTGTTTTTCACTGTTACAGCAAGGGTCTATTGCAGAGCTTTAGCCACTAGTGGCCAGCAGCAGGCATATTGGCCAGGGCATGCCTGTAGATTCGAGTATTTCTCTGTAGGATTCTGCCACACTGCCTGGGCCCACATCTGGAACCTTTGGGAATTGTCTACTCCTTTTTCTTATCCATCCCTTTGGGCATAGGAACCCAAGGCTAGCTGGCATCTCTGAGGAATAAAAGCCCTCAATCCCTTTAATTATTGCATCTTGGTGGACCTCCACCCCGGCCTTGCAGGCAGGCTTCTGTCTGCCCTGGCCCTCTGGATGTGGGCTATGGAGATGCACATGGATTTCTTTTACCTCGTGTATAACTACACCCACATGCTCTATTTGTGGTGAAGATGCTACTGCTATTAATTTGACCACAGGCAAAGCCTTTCATTTCTTGTCATCTTACCCCTAAAAGGGTTGGTGGTGATGATTAGCCTGAGAAAACCAGCCAGGAAGTAATTTTTCCCTCTCTGGATATGCAGAAAAGGGAAAAAGAAATCATCCTACCCTTGTACAGGGATTACCAAACTTTCTAGTGTGCCTGAGACTGTTGGTTTTTGTTATTGTTGTTTTTTTGTTTGTTTTTGAGATGGAGTCTCACTCTGTCACCCGGCTGGAGTGCTGTGGCATCACAGTTCACAGCAACCTCAAACTCTTGGGCTTAAGCAATTCTCTTTCCTCAGCCTCCCAAGTAGCTGGGACTACAGGTGCCTGCCACAACACCTGGCTATTTTTTGGTTGCAGTTTTCATTGTTGTTACCTGGCCTGGGGTGGGTTCAAATCCATCAGCCTTGCAATGTATGTGGCTGACACCGTAACCGCTGTGCTAAGGGTGCCAACCCTGATTCAGTTTCTTTTGAATCATTTAACTTTATTTCACAGTTTCATCTCTTGATAGTCTAAACTAGTGACTACATTGTGATTCTTTGCCGTCTGCCTTGGGAGTGACAGTCCCCTTGTACAGGGGGTGGGGGGTCTGCTATGTGCCAGGCACAAGCTAGGTATTTTGTCTTCAGGACACCCTGACTTCTCACAGCTGCCTTGCCAAATAGGTATTTGTCACCCAGATTTGACACATGAGGGGAAGAGGTTTGGATTTTAAACTCCTACAGAGTGGTGATGCTTACTTCAATGTTATTTTCACCTTTCCAGTTTACCAGGATGCTCCCCTTCCTTCCTTCTTTCTCTCTTTTTTTTTTTTTTCATTTTTGGTGGGGCGGGGCTTGAACCCTCCACCCCACAGCATATGGGGCCGGCACCTTACTCCTTGAGCCACAGGCGCCACCCCTTCTTTCTTGTAGTTCACCCCATCTTCTGACTTGAGTGTGTTTTTCTGTTGAGTCTCATCCTCCCAGCCGAGGAACCCTTTGGAGGAATAGTGAGCCCATGGGGTTGTCTGTGAGGCTAGGCTCACCCCCACAAGGGAGGCAGGAGGAGGTGGGAGATCTTTCAGGGGGCCTCCTTTTCCCCTGTGCTGCCTCAGGCTCCTCCCACATGGACCCCCTCCAAGCCGCGTCCTCAGGGGAATTTGGCTCCTGCTTGCTCTCAATTCTGGGCAGAACCAGGCCGGAGCAGCCTCAGTACCTTTGCACAACTTCCGCCTGGAGTCTCCTCTCTACCAGCTCTGCCTGGCAGTCAGCGACTCACTTCTCCAGGTTTGGCTGAGGCAGCTTCTCCACAAAGCTTCCCCAGATCTCCCATCTTCTGGCAGGAGCACCAGGGGCATGTTATGACGTCGTTCGCCTGTGTCTGCTCTCTTACTGGCCAGGGAGCTCCCCGGGGTTCAGGTTATCGCCTGTTTAGGTTACTATGGTTGCATCTAAGACCTAGCATCCACCATGGTCTTAATGCGGCACGAACAAATGACTTGACTAAATGATACCATCCAACCCAAATCACGTCAAGGTATGTTTTGCTTTGAAGAAGGATGTGTCAGCTTGCTAGAGGGGAGGGAACTGTGGATTGGGAAACTTGGATCCATCCCAGCTGCTACTATTCAATTACAGCAGCAATTCTCAACCTTTTTGGCATCAGGTATGGTTTCATGGAAGACTGGAGGTAGGGTGGGGCTGGGAGATGGCTTTGGGGCGATTCAGGCACATTACATTTATTATGCACTTTATTTCTGTTATTCTTACACTGTAATATATAATGAAATAATTATACAGCTCACTGTAAGGCAGAATCAGTAGGAGCCCTGAGCTTGTTTTCTTGTGACTGGATGGTCCCATCTGGGGGTGATGAGAGGCAGTGACACCTGAAGTGTGTCGTTTATGTCCTCAGCTCCAACTCAGATCATCAGGCATTAGATTCTCATAAAGAGCATGTAACCTAGATCCCTCGCAGACACAGTTCACAGTAGGGTTGGCGTTGCTATGGGAATCTAATGTCACCCTCAATCAGGCAGGAGGTGACGAGAGTGATGGGCAACAGCCCCAAATACACATGAAGTTTTGCTCACTGCCCATTGCTTATCTCCTACTGTGTGGTCTGGTTCCTAACAGGCCAGGGACTGGTACCGGTTCTTGGCCTGGGGTTTGGAAACTGCAGAATTGTAGAACTTTGAACAAGTTACCTGGGCTTTCCAGGTGGGTGCATATCTCCTAGATATGAAATCGTGTGTGATTGGACTAGTGCCCATGAATGTATAGGACCCTCGGGAACATAAAACTGGTGAATGGATAGTCTAGCAGCCTCCCTGGAAGCTAGTGGGAGGATTGCCCATCTCATACCAACACCCTCTTTTTTCTTCTTCCTTCAGTTGAATCCTCAGGCTGAGACCCTATAATTACTTTCCATATATAAGGAACATCTCCTTTCCTATATAATATTTACAGTGGAAAGGCATTGCTGAAGGGAGACTCCTTTTAACCAGAGCCAGATCATAAAGGATTAATAGAGTTAGGAAGTGGTATATTGGTTTCCAATTTGCACTGGTTAATCATACTTTTAAAGTTTTGAATATGAAAAGAATTCTCATAAATCTGCATACAGTGGCGTCGGTTACAGACAAGAAGATTCAAAATGATGTACAAAGTTACCTGGGTCTTACTCTATGGTCTCGGGTTTTTGATATCAACTACCTACATATGGGCTGAGCATGTTCTGAAGAAACCCAAGTTCACAAGGCAATAGAGAGAGAACGGTGACTTCCAGGGGGATCCTGTATTCTTGGGAAAAGAAAAAAAAAACAACCAAGTAACCCCATAATTAACACTAACAGATGGTGGGTTTGGGTTGGGTTCCAACTTCTTGTTTACTGTTTTGGTGCAAAGCTGGGACCTGGCAGTCAGCAGGCCTCGCACCCCAAAGTGAAGTTGTGTTTGACCTATGCAGTGTTTTGAAAAATGGCAACATTTTACCAAAAAAAAAAAAAAAAGAAAGAAAGCAAAAGTATTTTAGGCTTCTCTTAAAATGGGCAGATCTGGGCACACTGGGGCCCAGGCCCATGTGACCATAATGCATGGGAACTATCCTCTCTGGCTGGGGACCCTGCCTCCCTCTCATCTCACTTGCTTCGGGGATCCAGCCCCCAGCCCTCCAGACGTGCAAAGCACTTCCACTTCGCAGCCTGGAGTTACCCTGATCAGAAGTGGCAGTGTGCAGATTTGAACCCAGGTCTTTGACCTTAAGTCCCTTTATTTCCACCCTGTGTTTGGCAAACAGCTAGAGTATAGCAAGAGACAATGATCCTGGAACCCTGAGTCGATGCTTTACTCTGAGCCACAACATCTCCATCTACCAAATGGGGGAGGCACAGCTAGAGGGGAAATCCAAAGACCCCTTCCCATGTCCTTCGTTAACAACGTGCCTGGGGCCAGTGTATAGAGGGTGGCCAGTCTTCGCAACCAGATGGGTGAGTTTCAATCTTGAGGTGGAGCTTTAAACAAAGTCTGCCCAGGTTTCAGCTAATCCTAAAATGTGTGTGTGAGTAGGATTGCACTGTTATTATTGGACTTGGGATCCAGTGCGTCAAAAGGCTGCTCTAAGCTGTAGAAAGAGGCTGAGTCTAGTCCTGGCAAGGCTTCTAAGAAGCCGAGGCTTCCTCTCCTGGGAAATAGGTTGATTACTTCTGTTCTCATTCCCAGGTGCCATTCCTCACATCTGGAGTGGAGCCTAATTTCCATCCCTTGAATATGGACTGGTCTAAATGATTCAGTTGGTCAGTAGGTGTAGATGTCAGTGGTATTCTGGAACTTCTGGAGATGGATGTGATAAGGTGCAGCTCTCCTGAAAAGTTTGTTCTATGGGCATTTCTTCCTGGCTTCCAGCCATCACACCATCAAGAGCAAGTCATGCAGAATGGCCATGTGTCAGCACCCAGTCAAGTGAGGGAGCTACCATGGAGGTTCTGCTCAGTCTGACTGCACGATACCCAAGTTTAGACCACCTCTGAAGCCCAGTCAATACATAGAACTGTAAGGAATAACAACACATTTTTGGGGTGTCTGCGCTCGGCGGCCTCGGAGCTCGCACATGCTCGGGGGAACATGGCGGTGGCGGTTGGGCTCGGGGGCGCTGTCGGGCTCGGTGCCGGCCCTCGTCGGTGCCGCACGGCGCGGGCTACGAGCTGCTCATCCAAAAGTTCCTCAGCCTGTACGGCGACCAGATCGACATGCACTGCAAATTCGTGGTGCAGCTCTTCGCCGAGGAGTGGGGCCAGTACGTGGACTTGCCCAAGGGCTTCGCGGTGAGCGAGCGCTGCAAGGTGCGCCTCGTGCCGCTGCAGATCCAGCTCACTACCCTGGGAAATCTTACACCTTCGAGTACTGTGTTTTTCTGCTGTGATATGCAGGAGAGGTTCAGACCAGCCATCAAGTATTTTGGGGATATTATTAGCGTGGGACAAGGATTGTTGCAGGGGGCCCGGATTTTAGGAATTCCAGTTATTGTAACGGAGCAGTACCCTAAAGGTCTGGGAAGCACTGTTCAAGAAATGGATTTAACAGGTGTAAAACTGGTACTTCCAAAGACCAAGTTTTCAATTACCAGAAGTAGAAGCAGCATTAGCGGAGTTTCCTGGAGTCAGGAGTGTTGTATTATTTGGAGTAGAAACTCACGTGTGCATCCAGCAAACTGCCCTGGAACTAGTTGGCCGAGGAGTGGAGGTCCTCATCGTTGCTGATGCCACGTCTTCGAGGAGCATGATGGACAGGATGTTTGCTCTTGAGCGTCTTGCCGGAACTGGGATCATAGTGACCACAAGCGAGGCTGTCCTGCTGCAGCTGGTGGCTGACAAAGACCATCCAAAATTCAAGGAAATTCAGAATCTAATTAAGGTGAGTGCTCCAGAGTCCGGTCTGCTTTCCAAAGTATAGGACGTTGGAAGGACTGGTATGCTAGGCACTGTGAGGTGCGGGACTAGAAGCCCACACAAGCTCTTGTCTCTACTAGAATTAAAATGTTAAATCAAAAATGGCTCCTTTTCTGCGCCTCCTAGTGAAACTTAACCGGCTAGACCGTGCAGGTACCAGCATTTAGTTACAAATGTCAAAGGCTTCAGGTGCTGCTTACCTTCTTTTTTTGTTAATGTGCTTTTATTTATTAAAAAAAAAAAATTACAATGAAGGTGCCTGTTCTGTCTATACTGTATACACCTCTCGTTGCTTTCAGAAGTGCATACTATTGTGAAGTTTTCTTAAATTGGGCACTTTAAAGAAAAAGTACCAATAATGATTTGGCTTTTGTATCATTGTAAGATGTATATTATAATGTTAATGTGGAGTTAGTGCTTTTAGCAGGGGTGT
>CAUYON010020617.1:0-19338 GCA_963573935.1 Arctocebus calabarensis
CAGCTACTCGCTACTCGGGAGGCTGAGGCAAGAGAATCACCTAAGCCCAGGAGTTAGAGATTGCTGTGAGCTGTGTGATGCCACAGCACTCTACCAGGGGTGATAAAGTGAGACTCTGTCTCTACCAAAAAAAAAAAAAAAGCTGCCGGCAATTAACAGGGAGATAAAAAAAAAAAAATATATCTATGAGCCCACATTGATATAAATAATGGAATAAATAAATGAAGGTGAAGGTCACAAGTTTTATCAGCTTTGAGCTAATCTTCCTGTTTCTGCAGGGTGTGTTTGCTCGAGCGGTTAGCTCAGTTAAGAAAGGGGATGGGGAGATATCTTCAAACTGTCAAAAGTCAGTTTTAATATTTTTACAAAATGAGGTCACTCCGACTTCACATTGGGACAATTATTCCTTAAAGATTTCCAAACAAAACACACCGATACTGCTCTCTTCTGGAGAAAAGGTAATCCTTCCCCTCCTTGAGGACAGCTAGACTTAGTGACTCACTTATAGAGAAAAATACGTAAATTTATAGTGGAGAAACCTGGCAAACCAAGTGATCGATTTAACACGATCAGAATGGCTTGTGGATACCAGGGATCCCTGGACATGATGTGGCAAAAGGGTGCTTTGCTCAGTGGGATTCTTTCCAAAAACCCATAACCTCAGTCTGATCACAAAAGCGTATCAAAGCTAAAGGAAGAGACACTGTAAAAAAATAACTGACTAGCACATTGTACCCCTTGATTGCACTATTGTACACAGCTATGATTTAATGATAAAAAGATAACAAAATAAAATAAAAATAAAAAAAATAACTGACAAGATCACCCACAGCCAAGATCACCAAAACTAAAGTCTGAGAAACGACTCCAGACCCGAGGAGACTAAGACTTCACAGTAAAATGCAATGTAGCACCTGGATGGGATCCTGGAGCAGAAAGAGAATGTTACTGGGAAAATGCAAATAAAGCTTAGAGTTAACAGTAATGTGCTAATGTTGGCTTCCTGGTTTGGGCAAGTGTACCGCAGTAATGTACGGTGATAACATTAGAGAGAATCGAAATAGGGTGAAGGTATAAGGGAACTCTCTGTACTATCTTTGCAATTATCTTCTATAAATCTAAAATTATTCCAAAATTAAAAAAAAAAGAAGACAGTGAGCCTGTAGGGAGCAGAGAGTATTAGTGAGAGACATTAATATATAGCAGATCCTCAGTGAAAGTTGAATGATAAAAAGGATGAATGGATAAATGTGTGGATGGATGAGTGAAAGGTGGAAAGGGATGGAAACTGGGGGAAGGGAAGAAGGCTGGAGAGAAACATAAATTAACACACGGTTTTCCTTTATAAGCACAGCATGGGTTAAATAAAAAGACAATATGTTTTTGTTTAATCTACATCCAGTTAGTTCTGTAAGGAAGGAATCAGCCCAAATACTTTCACTTATTCCCCATGATACTTGGTTAGTGTCAGCCACAAAACAGGAGCATATTCATATTACAAAAAAAAAAAAAAAGAAAGAAAGAAAAGACTACCCACCATCTAGAGAGAACTACCATTAACATCTTGGTGTAGAACCACCCATAACTTAATTTTTTGCATAAATATATTTTAATTATTGCAACTTTTAAACAAAAATGAGATCATGCTATAAATAATTTTTTATAGCTCTTATGTTGTAAACGCTCTTCCACGTCAATAAATGTTGTTCTACAACCATTGTGTGCAGGGGCTGAATGGCATTCCATTGTATTGATGTACCAAACATTTTTCTATTTCTCTCTCTCTCTTTTACTTATTTATTTTTATTTTTGAGATAGAGTGTCCTACTCTGTTACCCTAGGTAGAGTGCTGTGGCTTCATAGCTCACTGCAACCTCAAACTCTTGGGCTCAAGCAATTCTCTTGCCTCAGCCTCCTAAGTAGCTGGGACCATAGGCACCCGTCACAACACCCAGCTAGTTTTTCTATTGTTAGTAGAGACGGAGGTCTCACTCTTGCTCAGACTGGTCTGAAACTCTTGAACTCAAGCAATCCACTCACCTCAGCCTTACAGAGTGCTGGGATTACAATTGTGAGCCACCACACCAGGCCTCTATTTCCTTTTGAAGGACAATTAAACAGTCTTCATCTATGCTCGATAAATCTCTAAAATGAATTTCACTATTGTTTTATCAGATAATTATCGATTATTTCAAAGATATTCCTTAAAAATATTTGCTGCCTTTGTTGCCTTCTGTTACGTAACATTTTCATGTTTCTAAAATTGAAGGTTTTTCTGTCCAGATGCATTTTCATGTCTAAAATGTAGACAGATTCACATTTAATACAAACAAGTTCATATTTATGGTTAATCAGTCAGAAAATACAGGGTATATTTATTTGATATTTCTTTTTCCACAGGGAGATAAAACATTATCAACACCCAGGGAACCTTTAAAGATAGAGCTTACCAAGACTACTCTCGGTAGCCTCTTGCTAAATGAGGAGCCTAGGGCAGGAGTTTTTAAATCAAAATCCTAGGAGATAGAATATTACCTACTTCACCGAGTTGTAGCAAGGATTAAATGAGCTGATACTGAACATGAAAAGTCCTTGCATATACACAGTGCTACTACCAACATTATCATTGACAGACTCAGAATCTTCAGTGGTGAGCCCAGTCATCCATGTCTTTATCTGTATCAAGCATCTGAGTAATTCTGATGCAGCTGGCCCAGTCCATGGACTTGAATTTGGGAGCCATTTGAGAAGGTGGTCTTACAGATGGGGAAAAAAAAAAATCTCTGGGCTACTTTTCATTTTCTCAAAAACTCTGGATTGGCTCTGCGTCTTCCCATGTTCCTCAAAATGTGGCCCATGCATCAGCGGCCTACATGCATAAGCATCTCCGGGGAGGACCCCTCCCCAGGCCTGCTGCATCAGTCTGTATGTTAAGAAGAACTCAGGGTATCCTTATGCCCACGATGGTTCAGAAGCACTGCACTATTGCCATGGTTCTCAAACTTGAACATGCCTGGGCATTATCTGGGAAGCTTTCCAAAATACTTCTCTGTATGAGTGCCACTTCCACAGGTTCTGATTTAATTGGTCTGGGATTCAACTTGAGCATTAGTTGTTTTAAAAGATTCTCCAGGGGATTCTAATGTGCAAGCAGGTTGCAAATGCCTGCTTAGTAATCTGCGGCAGAGTTTCTCCAAGTGTGGTCCACCACAGACCACCTGCATCAGACTGCACAGAAGCTTTATGACATTGCACAACCTGAGGCCAGCCACAGTGGCTCACACCTATAATCCTAGCACTCTGGGAGGCCAAGGCAGGTAGATTGCTTGAGCTCAGAAGTTTTGAGACCAGCCTGAGCAAAAGTGAAACCCCCTCTCTAAAAATAGACGGTGTTGTGGCGGGTGCCTGTAGCCCCAGCTATTTGGGAGACTGAGGCAAGAAGATTGCTTGAGCCCAAGAGTTTGAGGTTGCTGCGAACTATGATGTTACAGCACTCTACTGAGGGCAACTAAATACTCTGTCTCAATAAAAAAAAAAAAAAAAAAAGACATTGCACAACCTCTCTGCGTACGCGCGCACACACACACACACCCCCAATCTGATCCCAGATCTCTCTAGGTAGCAATACCTAGAGAACACCCATGGGCTTTTTACTATACATCACTGCAGTATTACCACCCCCACCGGAATCTTAAAACAGTATTCATTGTACTCTACATTTTTTCCATATTGTGACTGTGATAATTTGTTGATCCACTGTATTTTCCTGATTCAAGTCACCATAGATGACAAAATGTACTTTCAAACTAACCATTAAAAAAAAGAATAAACACAAATTCATATACATAATTATTGTTAAGAAATTCCTGATTTTAGAAAAAGTAAAATAATGCATCGGATGTGTGGCTCACACCTGTAATCCCAGCATTCTGGGAGTTTGAGGTGCGTGGATTGCCTAAGCTCAAGAGTTCAAGACCACCCTGAGCAAGAGCAAGACCCTGTCTCTACTAAAAAACAAACAAACAAAAAACAAACTAGCCAGGTATTGTGGCAGGTGCCTGCAGTCACAACTTCTCGGGAACTGAAGCAAGAGGATCACCTGTGCCCGGGAGTTTGAGGTTGCTGTGAGCTATGATGCCACGGCACTCTACCCAGGGTGACAAAGTAAAATTCTGTCTCAATGAAAAAAAAAAAAAGAAAAGAAAAGAAATATTAAAACATGAAGAAAAAAGAATTTGTATTTTAGAACGGAGAAAATACAAGATGCATTTCATGTATCTGTTTCTCTTTCTAGTCTAGAAGCTCTGTGAGGGCAGAACAGCATCTGTTACAGTCACTTTTCCAGCACAGTATTCAAAGCCCAGCAAATACCTATTCAATAGATGAACTTGTAAATTTCTCCAGGCTGCAATATAAGGAACCCTCCTTCCCAACACCCTGTCAAGCAGCTAGAGGGGGAAGGTGATGTCTGAGTGCCAGAGACCTGTAGCTGCCATACAAAACCATGATGTAGCATCTCAGCAAGTTCCTTTTCCTACATTATACATTCTCTATTCAATGACATTTTAACACTGGGATTCTTCTGGGTCAGAATGGGAGAATATGATTGAGAAGAAGATTCTTCCCTATGGGAAGAAGGGAACTCTGAGAACGCCATCTCTAGCCAAAGGCTTCCTCTGAACTAAGGATTGTCTTCCTTAAACTCTCTGGATCCAGAGGACCATTCTACCTGGCACTCTTTCACCAGGGACATCTTTTTACTGTTTACCTCCATCAACTGTGACAAAAAGCATCTGCCAAACTACATTTACTAAGTAATCATTTCTTTAAATTTACATTGTTTTCATCCGTAAAAAGCATTTACATGAATCCTATGTACTCAATTTTGATATTAAGATAATTGATGACAATTAATGACATGGTGGGGGTGGAGGAAAGGGAGAGCAAAGAGGGGAGAAAGGAGGGAGGGGGCTGGGGTCTTGGTGCGTGCTACACCTTTTGGGGGAAAGACGAATGTAACAGGGACCTTACCTAACAAATGCAATCAGTATAACCTGGTTTCTTGTACCCTCAATGAATCCCCAACAACAACAAAAAAACGTACAACTCTATTCGGCATGAAAACAAAGAAAAGGGAGAAACTGACATTCCTACTCCCATTATGTTGAAACAGCTTATAATGAAGAAAATGTCCTGACACTGGCTGGAGAGTCAGCAGGTATGAGTTCTAATTCCGCAGCTAATTAACTCTAAAACCCTGGGGGAAGTTCTTTCCTCACCTTTAAAATGAAAGGGTTGAATCACTGCATTTCATAGGATTCCTCTGGGTTCTAGAATCACAGAAGTTTAGAGAACATTCAAGAGGAAAAAGCTCTATGTAAGTCACAGAACAACTCAGACTATATTAAAGCTCAATCTTACAGGGCAGCTAAAGGCTGTTGAATGGGTTATTTAGGAAGAATCTAGGCAGGATCAGCCTAGAAAACATTATTCGCATACAGATGCCAAGTTTCAATTTTCTTTCTTACTATTTTTCTAAGACAGAATCTTACTGTGTCACCCTGGGTAGAGTACTGTGGCATCATAGCTCACAGCACCTCAAACTCCTGGGTTTAAGTGATCTTCCTGCCTCAGCCTCCCAAGTAGCTAGGACTACAGGCACCCACCCCAACACCTGGCTAGTTTTTCTATGTTCAGTAGAGACAGGGTCTTGCTCTTGCTCAGGCTGGTCTCAAACTCTTGAGCTCAGGCGATCCACCCATTGGCCTCCTAGAGTGTTTGGATTATAGGCATGAGCTACCAGGCCTGGCTCTGGAATTTCAATTTTCAAATCTGATTCCACAAGCAAGGGCTCTTACCAAATGTCCTGGGTCATTTACTCTCACGTGACCTTCAGCAAATTACTTGACCTCTCTGTGCCTTAATTTTCTCATCTATAGGATAACTCTTACCTATACTTAGCACAGAGACTAGGAACTATAAACAGAATCTCTTATACAGTAACTCCATGACCTCTTTGTTCAGTTTTATCCATCCCCATTACAGTCAAGGGTTACTTGACAGAAACGCATTCTGAGAAAAGGGTCATTGGGTGATTTCATCATTGTACCAACATCATAGAATGTACTTACACAAACCTAGATGGGATAGCCTACTACTCTTAGTAATAAACCCGCACAGTATGTGACCGCACTGAATACTGTAGGCAACTGCAACACAATGCTAAGTGTATACATATCTAAACACAGAAAAGGTCCAGTAAAAAGACTGTATTATAATCTTTTGGGGCCATGCCACATGTGCAGTTTACTGTTGACTCAAATACAGTTATGCAGCTCATGAATGTACCTAGTTAACTATCTTCTGTTTCAAGGTTATCTTTTCTTAACTGGCAAAAAAAAGAATGGGGTAAATTGTAGCTTATCAAATATTCTCTGGCTCTAGGTTTTACCACCTCTAAATGTAGAGTTGAGACTAAATGATATTAAATTATATATTGAATTAAAATATTTATTAGATGCTATATGTGGATGCCTAATTTCAAAGAATAATTCTGACATCAAGAACAAAGGCAATGGGGTAGAAACATAATAAGACAAAAAAGAAGTATTTTATTTTTAAGCAGAAAAATCTAGAAATGTTTTTCAGAGCAACCTGACCTAAACTGAGCTATATAAAACAGGAATGATCTGCTAAGGAGGAAATCTATCATTTATCCATGAAGAGAAGTCAGCTTGAAAATGCCTTAAGACAACATTCCTGCCCATATGACACATGAGTGCAGAAGGCATGCATCAAACGGGAAAATGACAAAATCCATCTGACAGTAGACCGAACATATTTTAATCTTTCTTTGATGATTCTCAAAAGTGACTCCCAAATTGCTAAGTGGTTTAGGAACCAACTCACCCTCAAGCATGGTAGGAATTAGTTGGGACAATGCTAAGTAAGCCAACTTATTATGAGTAAACAGAAAAAAATTTTTTAATGGCTTTCATAAATAATCACTTGGGTGGGAGTCCTGGGCTTTATAACTGACTTTGCTCAATAAATGTGGGAAAAGCACTTCTGAAAGAAACAAACTATAATTGAAGAAATACTTTGTTTAGAAGGTTTATGAAATTGAAATAAATGTTCCTTCCTACTTGGCTGAGAGCAAACAACTCACAGAAATCATCCTGCCATGATCTGGCTGAGGTCCACCAAGCACGTTGCTGAAAAAAGTACCATGTGAGAAAGAGAAAAAAGAACTAAATTGTCAACTTGAGTGTCTTCAGCTAAAATTTCCACAATGATTCAATAAAACATGTTTATCTGACAAATTGCTATCTTTATTATCCAAACAGTGGTCCCAGTGCTTTTTATCTTTGCTACAACAGGAAATGCACACCAGAGATTACATTTTTTAAAAGTATGGCGAAAAAGTAAATCCTAAATGCACTTCGAAAGTCACGGACAGCTGCCAAGATGCAGAGAGCCTGCTAAGTGAAGAAAGAGCCCAACTAATAGCATATAAATTGCTGCGCCTTCTCTACTGCTCTCGTTCACAGATTTAAAAGCCCTAGAATTAAAGGCTAATGTTGGGGAAATTACGAAACATTTCCCAAACATTCAATTTTCAATAACCACTCTGAGGAAAAGTAGAAGAGTCAAGCAAGCTTTCCCAAAAGGCTGGCCAGTGGGATGGCGCTGTGGGTTGTTTTTAATGTAGTCTTAAGAACTGGCCTGAAGGATGACTGTTGGAGCAATGCGGTGCCAAGGTGACCAGTAAGTGGAACCAACATTTCATTGAGATAAATAGTGTAAGAACTTAAACAAAGCCCATTTTCAACCTACCAAAAGTGTAAAGCGTTATAACATCTGATGCTAGGATGGATACACAGTTGGCAGGAGGAAAACTGTCAGAGGTTTGGGGCGGCAGTGGTGTGGGGGAGCCGGCTCATACAGGCTTGTGAGAGCCAACTGTTACTACTGCTTCCCATTCTGTGATTTCACATTGGGAGCTTGAAATTGGTCATGGTGGGAGTACTGACACCTCAGAAATCAGCAAGCAGCATGAATCACGGCTCCCCTGGCCCATGAGAGATGGTTCTTAAAAGCTTATCAGCACACCACTGATCATAAACCTTAACATGTTAAAATTCTTTAACCCAGTAATTCTACATCCATCTAGAAATCTTTTCTAAGGAAATAATTCAAAATATGAGGGATTAGGAAGGAAGGCAAGAAAGGAAAATTTTCATGCTCAAAGCAGCTCCTGACAGTGAAGAATTATGAGTGACCTCAATGTCAAAAACTTAATAAAGATACTATCATAAATCCATTAAAAAGGATGCTGGTGTAGAGTGCAATACCATTCAACTAAAATGCTACAATAAAAATACCACACAATCTTAGTTTTTTAAAATGTATAGAAAAAGATTAGAAGGAAATATATTAAAAATATACTTAAAAGAAATCTCTAAATTTAAAATAGCTGAAGAAGTTTGTGAGATTTTTAAAAACAGATACAGCTGGAAATAAGACTAATGAACGGAGCCAGGCCTAGTGCAGTTCATTTATTTGCCAGTATTCCCCCAAACGGTCATACATTGGTCATACAGCATTTTTTTTCAAACTACAAGTAATGAGCTATTTGTGATTCTTAAATCATTTATTGGGCCACAACCAGACTTTTTCAAAAAGACAAAATTGAATAAAGGAAAACAATTGTTTTATGAAAGTGTTGTTTCAGTTATAAATGTAGGAATAGACATTTAAAGACGTGTGAGCATTGTGCTATAATGTAACAGGTACTTTTAACTGCAAGTGACAAAGAAGTCTGGCATTAAGCAATCACATGAATAACCATGTCATCCAAGAAATGAAGAGAAACCAGACACAGATGTGTTTGCTTTTAATCTTTAATTTGAAGCAACACCCTTAGTGAATGAGTAAAACCTTCTCAGAGGTGCTGGACCCCATAACTGGTGACCCTGCCTGTCTCACAATTTCAGGTGTGGCTTATCTTACAGGTGGACCACTTCTGAGTTTTTCAAGTTTTTTGAAAAACAAAAAGGCAACAAAGTTTCCCTTTCTTTGGTAAAGCCAGAGGTGGCTACATGACTCAGGGTCTTAAAATTTCATTTTTATGGAATAGCTGGACACTGGGGCTAATCCAAGGAAAATTTCCCTTTGATAATGAAAACTGACAAACTTCTTCTAACACTATGGGAACAATTAGGACATGTGAGTAAAACTTAATGAAGCTTGTTTATATCAACCAACTGTTAATTCTCACAGCAACCTACAAGGAAGGGCATGTCACTACTTGTGGCTTGTACATGCTGAGGAAACCGCCTCACTAAGTGCAGTTAGGACCCGAAGTCTGGCCCTCCAACTCTACCCCAACACGCCCAACACGCTGTGAGTTTTTCCCATATAGGAAATGTTCTGACTGTAGGAGGTAAGATAATCCACATGTGAAGCAGCTTCCTCTCCCCAGCCACTCTTCCATTCTTACCTATAAAATGGCACAAAGCTACTCACTTTGCAAGGTGATAACACGTGAGAGCGTGTGTGTCCACTCCATGCTGGGCACAGGGTCAGAACTCACGCCATGAAGCCACAGCTGTTAGTGGCAGGCAGCGTGCTCTCTTCATGGCCAGCCAAGGCTCACACACAAGTGAACGCACCTCTGGATGCAAAGGTCCCACTCTGACATGGAACAGAGATGACCCACTCCCCTCCTGACCTCAGCAACCCACAGACTCCTTCCCCAGCAGGCTAACTCCTACTTATGGAATAGCTGGACACTGGTCTCCCTTCATCCTCCTCCAAGTCAGCGCCTCTAAAGGTCTTGGTGGACTGTGGACCCCTGACATTAGATGTACAACCATATCCAAGGTGTTATTTTTCTGGAGTGAGGATCTGTTTTTTCCACCAAATTTTTGAAGAGCTCAGGCAGTTACATCACCCCCACCCCAAATTAAGAACCACCGCTATAAACTACCCACTAGAAATCACATATGTATCCCCCTGCATTCTCTAGACATGAGTTCCTATGACTCACTAGACATAAACATTAGGTGCATGGACGATTTGGGAAAGCCTTTGCAAACCACACTGCCTTAACCAGACAAGAGAACGCTCACGGTAAAGAGAACACTCAGAATAAGCCACACCAAGAGCCACTTGCTATCAGTGAAGGCCTACTGTGTGCCAGCAACTGACTAGGTGCTTCCCAGGTGCAACCTCCTGCCCTCAACAATGCAGTCGTGCATGGATTCCTTTTTTTTTTTTTTTAGAGACAGAATTTTACTTTGTCACCTTAGGTAGAGTGCTGTGGCTTCACAGCTCACAGCAACCTCCAACTCCTGGGCTTAGGCAATTCTCTTGTCTCAGCCTCCTGAGTACTCAGACTACAGGCGCCCGCCACAACACCCAGCTAGTTTTTTGTTGCAGTTTGGCCGGGGCTGGGTTTGAACCCGCCACTCTCGGTATATGGGGCCGGCGCCCTACTCACTGAGCCACCTGCCCTGGCAGAGCTTACATTAAAATGAGAGAAGAGATATTAATCAATTATCACTCAAGAAAATGTAGAATTGTAATTGCGTAAAATATACAAAAAAAGGATATACAAGCTGGCTCGGCGCCTGTGGCTCAACGGGCTAAGGCACCAGCCACGTACACCTGAGCTGGCGGGTTGGAATCCAGCCCTGGCCCACCAAACAACAATGACGGTTGCGACCAAAAAATAGCTGGGCGTTGTGGCGGGTGCCTGTAGTCCCAGCTACTTGGGAGGCGGAAGCAGGAGATTCGCTTGAGCCCAGGAGTTGGAGGTTGCTGTGAGCTGTGATGCCACAGCACTCTATCCAGGGTGACAGCTTGAGGCTCTGTCTCAAAAAAAAAAAAAAAAAAAAAAAAGGATATACAAGCTTATAACAGAAGGAATAAACCTTTTTAGTGAGGTCAGAGAAGGTTTCCTTGAGAAAATAATAATTGAGTTTAAATTTGAAGAAAGAATAAGCACTAACAGATTAAAGGGGACTACAAGTGGGTGGGGAGCAGAAGTGGGGAAGGAGGAGGGTATTCCAGGCCAAGGCATGTGCAAAGCCTGTGGTGTAGAACACAGAAGGACTGGGGCTGCGTCCAAACGGCCTTGTCTGGCCTAGTGAAGAATGCAGTTCCTCCTCCTAGAACACGGGGACAACACTCAGGTGTCTCAGTCCAGGAACAACATGAGCAGATGAGCTTTTCCAAATAAAAATGCAGAGATGATGTGGGAATGGGTTGGAGAGAGGCCAGAGGGGACACAAAGAGACCTGGTAGGAGGCTGCTGCAGTAATAGCAGCTGAGACTGGGGTGGTGGCGGGAGATACGCAAAGGGGCAGACTGACAGGCGTTCAGGGCGTGAAATCCACAGGCTGTGGGCTGGGAGGGGACAGAGAGAAGGCCTGCAGAATCTCCAGACTTATGGTTCACGTGACTGGACGGAGACTGTCACTCCAAAACAGTGACGCCAGAAGAGGAGCAGCCTTGGGGCAGAGATTGAGTTCCATGTGGACATGCCGAATACGAGGTGCTGGAGAAGGCACCCAGGCAGTGGTAAGGTGGTCTGGGGCCCGGAGGGAGGTGCAGGCTGGTGGGAGAAAACTGAGTCACTAGAAAGGAAGCAGTCACAGGAGTCACGGGCACAAGGAGACCACTCAGAAGAGCAGACAGGATGAGAAGAGGGAAACGTGGACGGAAGCCAACATTTCTCATCTTGTACGTGAGAGCAACAGGCTCACAGAAGAGCAGGGACTTCTTAGAGATCAAAGTGTCGGCAAGAGGAGGCAGAAAATAGAACAAAACACAGACCAGGGCGCAACCGCAGGCGTTCACGCTGAAGAGCATGCCTATTTTTGGAAGAAGAGGGTGAAAACCTTGAAAGAAATATCATGACTCAAAAAACACTAAAGGGAACCTGGACTTACACTGCAGTAAAACCAGGAGTGCCTTCAAGTCAGGTCTAGATTTCACAGAAATCTTTTCTTCGGGGTTCTGCCCAAACCCTACTCTTCCCTCAAAGCCACCTTTGATCACACTAGTCCACACGCTTTCGTCCTCTTTCACGTCGGGCATTACACTCAGTGTGGAGGATTCAGAGTGGGGTCAAACGAGGATTCTGTGCTCAAGTAGCTCGCAGCCTAGGGACACGGGGCATGAAGATATGCAACCAGCAGCTACTTTGGAGCTCAGCTGGTGCGAGGAGGGATGCTGTTCCCAGAACACAGAAGAGGGACATGACCCAGTGTGAGGAATCAGCCAGAGCTTCTGGGGGGAGAATCAGAAAGGTGAGTGAGACCCCAGCCAGATGACAGAAGGGAGAGAGACAGAAAGGCTGGTCTGTGGGCACAGTGATGATGGGGAAAATGTGCAGCATGTGGAGGGCCCCAGTGCTGCGAGATCACAGGACGTGTCTTAGGGAACATCAGGTGAGTCTGGAGTGGTGGGCAGAGGACTTGAATGCCAAGCTAAAGGGTCTGAACTTGATCCTGAAGTCAACAGAACCCTAGAAAGATTTCAAGTAGAAGAGTGATGTAATCAAATGTACAGGCTAGAAAATGCATCATCTGGGCAGCAGTGCAGAGGAGGGATGAGACATTCCAGATCACAGGTAGGGGAGGCCAGTCAGGAAACCATGAACTTCCTATGAGGCCATCAAGCTGTGCAGCTTCTGGTGATCCTTTCTAGAGTAAGACAGGGAAGGGACAAACAACCCAAGTATCGTCTATAATTCTATATCATTTCTGTGGCCCTTTGTTTCCATTACTGGCATTTCTAGTTAACGTTCCACAGGTCAATGACTTAGTTCTGCTAGAAGACCTTAGGTTCTGTGAAAATAGGTAGAATTGTATCTCACAATTTCTGGTTCATTAGGAAGCGCTCTACGCAAGTGCTGAGTAATTCCATGGTTTCCTGAGATACGATTCTGATCCGGAGAATGACAACGTGCCTGAACTCGGCAGGCAGTTGATCTCAGGGACAGGGCGCTGGTAAGTTCCGGTGCATTTCACAGAAGACCCCCAAAGATTTGTGAATCAATCTTTCCAAATATGCTGCTCTTGGAGACGAAAGAAAGTAGATACATACTGAACACGTGCTATGTGCTGGGCATTTTATTCACATTATCCTTGCAAGGAGGTAGTATTAATACCACTTAACAGGTAATGCCATTTCCCCAAGGTCGCACAGCTGCCAAGAGGCAACACTGTCAAATCCAGATCTCATTGACTCCACAGGTCAAGCAGGGCCTGCCTCCACCCAAACAAACAGTGTGAAAGGGAGTGATGGAAAGGCTTTGGAATCAGACGGTCTGGACACGTGACTTTCAGTCTCATCTTCCTCAAATAGAAAATGCAGGCACTCAAAACACCGATTTCACGGTTACTATAAAAAGATCGAATATGTGAAAGGCCCTTTTAAATTGTAAAGCTTTCTATGAATTATGTTAGAATAGCCGCACTTTGAGGGAGGACCACAGATTTACCACATACAATCTGACCTACAGTTGCTCTCAAACACAGGCCAACTAATCCCGCCTGCTCTCACACCAGGCTGCCGGTCTGTGACTGCTAGACTAATTGCACTATAGTTCTACGAAGTACTTGGTGGAAAAGATCTTTAATAAGAATTCAATTCTCAGTCCTCAATTAAAAAGGGGGTTCCTCTGGAAACATTAATAAAATGCTAATGCAGTTGTTTAAAAAATGTGCTTAAAAAAGACATTCTAAGTTCAGAATAATGAGAGCATCATTTAGAGGCCTTTCTTTTTTCAGCTCTGATATATTAACATGGCTATTGAAATTATTCTACTTGGCTCCACAACTTCATAATACTCATCAGTCTTTTATTTTTAATTCATAATCTCCTGTAAATTGTCTTAACTTGCTTTATATCTGATCACTTCTAAAAGACACTTACAGTACTCTGGTAGTCATTCAAAAGAATTTTATTGAGGGCACAAGTACTGGACACTATCCAGACACAGATCCATAAGACGTGGGCCCTGCCCTGTAGGCGCTCACAGTCTACTGAGGTACAGAAGGAATCTGTACAAGTTTCGACACCTGTAAATGAGAATCAGTTAGTAAATGCAGCCAAGTTCAGACAGGGATAGACCAGGGATGGCCACACCCATGAAAATCCTTCATGGTGGAGGCAGAATTTCATTAAGGAAAGAATGTTTCTTAGGATTTTCATAGGTAGAATATTTTAGGAAGATGATACAAAATGAGAATATTTTAGGAAGAAGACAGAAAATGAGAGAAGAAAGACATAAAAAAAGTGTAAGTATATTTGAGTGAGGGAGTGGGAATCTGGTGAAAAACAGATAAGCTCAGCTGGAGCAATGGTTTATAAGGAAAATAGCTAAAGATGAAGCAGAAAAGGGGGGCTTGGGGAAGGAAGAAAGACATCATTAGGCTCGTGGTCAGTGAACGATACAGTAAATGCAAGTAGTTAGAGGCAGATTTTTCCATGGTGGTATTGTGCAAGATGGAAGCAAGAAGATACTGTCCAGAAGTGAGATAATGGGGATGTGAACTACAGGATAGCTCTAGGGATGGAAATGAAAACACAGATGTTTTAGAGATAAATGTATCAGGAGGGAAACTGAAATAACTTTAGCATTAATAGGAATTGAGGAATCCAAAATTAGTCTGAGCTGTAATGGAGCTAGAAAAATCTGGAGGAGCTGATTTGGGAACTAGAGGGGTGGAAAGGGTAGAGATAAAGAAATGTTCTGCCTCGGCACCTGTGGCTCAACGGGCTAAGGCGCCAACCACGTACACCTGAGCTGGCGGGTTCGAATCCAGCCTGGGCCTGCCAGACAACAATGATGGCTGCAACCAAAACATGGCCGGGCGTTGTGGTGGGCGCCTGTAGTCCCAGCTACTTGGGAGGCGGAGGCAAGAGACTCACTTGAGCCCAGGAATTGGAGGTTGCTGTGAGCTGTGATGCCACGGCACTCTACCCAGGGTGATAGCTTGCGGCTCTGTCTCAAAAAAAAAAAAGAAATGTTCTAAAATATCTTTTAAAGGGCCAAGGAAATCTAAAGAAGTTTGAATTTTGCAGTGGTCAAATCTGTTTTTTAACCAGACTGGATAATAAATGATATGCAAAGTTTCTCTGACCTTTGTCCTTTGACCTTGGAAGAAATCACTGTAGTGTTTAAGCAAGGAAACCAGCACCATGTTCTCATCATACTTGATTAAGAAGTAAGGAAGGGCTGTGACTCCTTCTGTTTGACAAAGATCATCGTATGCACACTCAAGGGCTTGAATCTGAAAACAGGAAACATTAAGTTATTCTAGTTATGTGTCTAGTTCTGGGCTAAAAAGTAACAAAAAGTAAAAGGTACCTGAAAGCCAAAAGACTGGAAATGACAGCTCTGACCTATTATGCTATTATAGCAAGTGAACATAAAAGTGTCCCCAAATAATACCATTTAACTTTTACGTAACACTTTCCAGGTGCATGGTGGTCACATTAGACGGGCACAATGGGACATGCTGAAGTACAGGATGGTGGATCCTAAGCTGTCAAGCACAGAGGTTTCTCTCCCGTGAAAAACCCAACATAAATCTACCACTGATGAATTTTACCCTGAACTCTTCCATAATCCATAAGAGCTTTATTGAGGCATAATTCACATAACCATATAATTCACCCATTTAAAGGACATATTTCAATGTATTTTCAAAGGACTGTGTTGCCGTTACTGTGATAATTTTAGAACATTTTTTCCTTAATAAAAGAAACCTATACCCACCAGCAGTCAATCCCTATGCAAAATCCATTTTCTCTACTTAGGTTTTTTTTCCTTAGGAAATTAGTTCCACAAAACCACAACCTGGGATTTATACTAAATTTTTCTTAAAAATCAATAAAGGCTGCTCCCTGGCTTTAGCATTCATTGTTTTAGTGATGAATGTGCTTCAGGAATTCAAATCATCCTGACATCTTTATTTTCACAACAATCAGAATTCTCTAGTTTGGGAAAGTCTCTGTTCTACCAGCCTAATTATTTTAATTGCTCTTTGGGGAACTATCTCTAATGACCTTATTATCCTTCTCTATTATCTAGCTCTGCCTGTACCATTCCTGAGGGAGGAGTTCTGCAACTTGGCATGAAGGTGGAGATGTCTTCTGTTTTGTTTCAAAGGCTCTCTCCCCAAAGTATATCACCTTACGTTTCTACATTGAAAGTGAAGGGGACATTTTGGTAAATTCCTTCAGTCTTTCAAAATGTTCATATAATTCCTCCCAATTGGCTTACTATTTCATCAAATACCACTGAAAACCTGGAAAATTATTATTTACTACTTCTTGAAAATGACTTTACAAATCATTTGTAAATAAGTCTCCTAGTACCACCTTTAAAGGATTCCATAGTTACCACCTATTCACTCAGAGAAGTACCTAATTGTCTCTGGAATGAATTAGGCAACTATTCTTGCACATTCAACCCAATTTTACTCGCATTTTGTTTTATTTGTCGATACCTGTTTTGGTGAAAACCGTTGATCCAAACCCACCGGCCCTTGTGTGAGAGGTATACTCTCTGGAAGACACAGGGCGGGATAACAAAACCAGTAGTAGAAGTGGTACTTCTTTAGATCCTAGAATAAATAATGCAAAACAGCATATTAGAATAGCACCAATAATTAAGCTGACATGTAGCTAATTGAGAAGAGTTGATGGACACTAAATATGTGCAGCTTGTCAAAATTCTCATCTCCCAAGAGTACTCTTGATAGAATACAAGACTTTTCCCCAAGTACTTTCACATACCTCACGCTAATAATATAAGATAAACATAATACACTTGATTGATTGACTGCTTCCTAACAGAAAATATGTAGTAAATAAATGAACAAATTACTCTGGGCAGTAGTAGTATTATCCCATTTTATTGAGAGAAAACTAAAGCTTAGAAAAAGGATTAAAGAACACAAACAACAATAACAAAACATGGTAAGGGGTAGAGAAGCTTCCAAAATGTAAGCTTTCCCACTGTACCATACATATTCCACGGACAATCTATGAAGGCTCAGCCTCCAAACACAGTCACCATTCTCTTCATAATCAAGTAAGCTAAGCATGATAATTAAGGAAGCTGTGATACTCACATACCTACTCATGTCTGAGATAATATAATGTTGTTTGTGGAAATGCCTTATTGGTGAAATTCTAGTCAACAATATTTAAGCTTTTGCTATCTAATATGTAGAAGGCAAAACATGAGACGCTCTGATAATAAGATGAATAAACCCCAAAACTCTAGTTCCTGCCACTGGGCAGCTTACTGTCTTTTCTTTCTTTTTTTTTTTTTTTGGAGACAAGAGTCTCATTATGTCGCCCTTGGTTTAGTGCCATCGCGTCACAGCTCACAGCAACCTCCAACTCTCGAGCTCAAGCAATTCTCTTGCCTCAGCCTCCCAAGTAGCTGGGACTACAGGCACCTGTCACAATGTCCAGCTATTTTTTTGTTGCAGTTGTCATTGTTGTTTAGCTGGCCCGGGCTGGGTTCAAACCTACCAGCCTTGGTGCATGTGGCTGGCAGCTTAACCACTGTGCTACAGGTGCCACGCCAAGAGCAGCTCACTTTTTTCATAGAGCAGAGATAAAATCAATGCATGATTAACCTTAAGGGTCGTAGAGAGGCGCTAAATGCTAAGGAGTACTAAACACAGATAACAGAGGAGGCTACATCTTCATGGGTGTATTTGGCCATTCCCTCATCAGGGGAAATGACCTGGAGAAAGGATTCAGGAGACTGTCCTTGACAATGTCCCCAACTCAGACGTTTGGGGCCTTAATCACACATAATAGGATCCATGTGTGAGTAAGTCTTTAGCAACTTCCTCATCACGATTCTATGACCACTGACCATTAATGCAGTTTATGTGGCTAATTAATATTTCTTCTTGAATCTTGCTGAGAAGGAAAATTGGACGTTATTAGATGACTTTTTATAATTGAGATATAAGTCACATATTACAAAATTCACTGTGTTAAAGTATACAATTCAGTGGGATTTTTTTTTTTTTTAGTATACTGATAAGGTTGTACCACCATCACTACTAATTCCAGAATATTTTCATCACCCCCAAAAGAAATCCCCTATTAGCAGAAACTCCCCATTCTCTCTCCCCTCATCCGCTGATAACCACTCATCTATTTTCTGTTTCTATGGATTTGCCTGTTCTGGAATTTTCATAGAAATGGAGTCATACTAGATGACTTTTAAAACATAAATTTATATATGAACATGCAACCAGATGAGAGTCTAGTAATTATAGTTTCTGCAGTCTCTAATTCTGCTACTAATTGATCAACTAAGAACAAACTCCCTTTTCATGGTAGCAAAACAAACCGCAAAATTGAAATTAATGAAGTGTCTCGTCTTGTGAGTCCTAAAAACAGCAGAAAGGAAAGCGCAAACACCTCCACAGAGTATTCTTTCTTCTTTGTACTTAAATGATTTGTCATAAGTGATCTTTAGTAAAAGGTTAAATAATTCAAAATGAAAGAACTCACAAATTCTTCTAAGAAATTTTATTAGGTCATCTTCAAAAGTCAAAAGGTTTGAATTTCACAGGATTCTTTTCAGGATACAAAGGACCTCGATTAAATTAAACATAAAGCCCTTTGTGTCTGAAGGTAGAGACTTTTAATTTTTTAAAAGCCAGGTGAAAGAACGTTCAGTAAAAAAGGCAATAAGGCCAACATACATACACGAGATAATACCTTAAAACTTTAAGTAAGAGTTAATGTTATTTTTCTCACGAAACACAAATTGTCAATATGGTCAACTAATGAGAATTCTTGGTACAGAAAACGTACTGATATTCAAATAACTTGAAATCTTTAACTAGTAATACTTAAAATGTATCCTATTGGAGAACATACAAAATTATTCAAATATAAAGGCTAATTATAACTATTAATAAATACCAAATTGCACCTAGTAAGTTGACAAAAAAGGTAAGCATTTTTCACTCTCCTTCACTTTTTATTGGAAAGCATTATAGCTTGTTAGAAAACATGCTCTTTGGCTTGGCGCCTGTGGCTCAGCGGGCTAAGGCGCCAGCCACGTACACCTGAGCTGGCGGGTTCGAATCCAGCCCAGACCCGCCAAACAACAATGATGGCTGCAACCAAAAAATGGCCTGGCGTTGTGGCGGGCGCCTGCAGTCCCAGCTACTTGGGAGGCAGAGGCAAGAGGCTCGCTTGAGCCCAGGAATTGGAGGTTGTTGTGAGCTATGATGCCACAGCACTCTATCCAGGGTGACAGCTTGAGGCTCTGTC
>CAUYON010020618.1:0-21389 GCA_963573935.1 Arctocebus calabarensis
CTAACTCCAGTAAGATTAGCCCACATGATGAAATCCCAAAACCAGAGATGTTGGCGTGGATGTGGAGAAAAGGGAACACTTCTACATTGCTGGTGGGAATGTAAACTAATACATCCATTTTGGAAAGACGTTTGGAGAACCCTCAAAGATCTAAAAATAGACTTGCACGGTGCATCTTAGCAGGGTACTGGTGAAACTTATTAAATGTAGAGTATCAATGTCTTTATATAGTGATCAAGAAAATGCCATGAAGGCTATCTGTAACAGTACGATCAAAACATTTCTGAATGTATATGAATCGTGCCCTTTGATTGCACCAATGTACAGAATTATGATTCAATAAAATTATAAAAAAAAAAAAGAATGCAGAATTCCCAGTTGTTCTATATTCATATGGCAATCCTACTTTTAGGTTTTCCACAGTCTTTTGGACAAGAATTATTAATATATGTATGGGTACGGTAGCATATCAGGTGTGCTATAGTGCAAAACTAGAAATATCATCTCAAAAATCACAGAAGTTTACTTCTCACTGAAATATAATTGGACGCCAGGCATGGTGCCTCACACCCTTAATGCTAGCACTGTGAAAGGCCAAGGCAAGAGGTTGCTTGAGCTCAGAAGTTTGAGATCAACCTAAGCATGAGTGGGACCCTACCTCTACTAAAAATGGAAAAACTAGGTAGGAATTATGATGGGCACCTATAGTCCCAGCTACTAGGGAAACTGAGGCAAGAAGATCCCTTGAGCCTAAGAGTTTGAGGATGCTGTGAGCTGCTAGGATGACACCATGACACTCTACCCAGGGTGAAAAAATGAGACTCTGTCTGAAAAAAAAAGAAATATAATTTCAAAACAAAGGATATGAGAGTAGCTACTAGATCTAGTGTTGTGGAGAAGTAGAAGTTATACTTCCATGTAGGGAGTTTATTAAAATTGCAAAGCTGTGTCTCTAAATTAAGACTAATAAACAGAGTCATGATTCATAATCCATGACTGCAAAATTGTTCCAATATTCTTATTTTGGACTAATACTACATAAATTTTTACAAGTGAAAAAGTAACAATACAATTTATTATCTTTTCATTTGTGTTTTCAAGGAGAAAATTGCTTCACAAGATCAGATAAACCGACATCTGACAAGGCCACCCCCAGATTATAAAGACCAAAGAAGAAATGTGGGCAGTATGCAACCAGCTGCTCAGTATTCTGGTAAGAATTCTTAAAAAGTCATAAAAATTATAACTGTGAAAAAAGGAAAACTGTTCCATTATTAAATATTTATTTTCTCCTTTGCCCATCTCATATTTGATTGTAATGTATTTCTTATGATCTTTTACTCCCATTCTGCTGAGCAAGAAAAGCCATTCAAGGAATAAGACCCCATCTCTACTCAAAATAGAAAGCTTAGCCAGGTGTGGTGGGTGCCTGTAGTGCAGCTGCTTGGGAGGCAGAAGAATTGCTTGAGCCCAGGAGTTTGAGGTTGCTGTGATCTGTGATGATGCCACTGCCCTCTAGATGTGTAACAGAGCAAGATTCTGTCTCCAAAAAAAATTACTATTAGACTATAGTTACTCTAGGTTCCGCGCCCATAGCTTAGTGAGTAGGGTGCCAGCTACATACACCAAAGGTGGCGGGTTCGATCCCAGCCTGGGCCTGCTAAACACCAATGACAACTGCAACAAAAAAATAGCCGGACATTGTGGTGGGCACCTATAGTCCTAGCTACTCGGAGGCTTAGGCAAGAGAATCGCTTAAGCCCAAGAGTTGGAGGTTGCTGTGATCTGTGATGCTACTGCACTCTACCGAGGGCAACATAGTGAGACTCTGTCTCAAAAACAAACAAACAACAACAAAAAAAACTATAGTCACTCTACAGTGCTTTACAACACTAGAACATATTCTTCCTATCCAGCTGTAATTGTGTATCCATTAACCAAGCTCTCTCTAGCTCCTACATCTCCAAGGACCTCCCACATCTAATAACCACAATTCTACTCTCTACTTCAACTTATTTAGCTTCTACATATGAAGGAAGAAAAAAATGGTATTTATTTTTCTGTGTCTGGATTATTTCCAATATAATTTTTAAAGGAAATTTTTCTGTTTTTTACTTTTTAAACTTTAGTTTTCATTAAAAATTAAGAGACAAACACGCATGGTAGCCTAGGCCCACACAGAGTTAGTGTGATCTATCAATCTTTACCACTTCCAGATCTGATCCCAGCAGCACATCTTTATTGGCAGTAAAGGCATGGAAATGTCATCTCCTGTGATAACAATGCTGCATTCTAGAAAATCTCCTGAAGGAGTTGCCTGGGCTATTTCATAGTTAACCTATTTTTATGAGTAGAAAGAATACACTCTAAAACAGTGGTTCTCAACCTTCCTAATGCTGTGATGTATTTTCATTTTTACAAAGGGGTCACAACCCACAGGTTGAGAACTAAAATAATGCTCTAAAATAATGAGAAAAGTAGAGTAAATTCCAGGTGCTAGGAATTTTTCAGCCCCACCATTGTATATGCTATCCATAGTTAACCAAAACATTGTTAACTGATACATACTGTATTTGAAACATGGCTTATTATATACCACGGTCTATGGCTGGGCTTTGGAATAGTATGCAAAACTCAAGGTGAATGTCCAGGTTTCTTTTTTCTCTGCTCAGATAGTTAATCGGAGTTGTACTCTTAGGACTTAGAATACCATAAAGCTAATTCATAATAGAAGACTGACTATCCCTTACCTTAATGACTCCAGAAGAGGAATAAAGCAAAACCTATAAAATATACCCATTCTATTTTAGTCTTCTCTCTGTAACGTGTAAACTCTTGAAACCAAGGAGTCACCTAGGGTGACACTATCTCCCAGAAGCTATCTTGTTCCTTTTATGTAATATATTTGATGATAATTTCTCTTAAATTGTTCCTACACCTGAAAGCAGTTTCAGAGTTAGTAAAAGTTCTTGCAAAGTGCTGTAGGAGAGGAAATAACACAGTGTGGAGAACTAATTTATTTCTCTGTAATTTCCTTCTTTTTCGTAGGTGGCTCATCATCCACGAGTCTAAACTCTAACCAGGCTTTGACAAACCCCGTTTCAACACACACCATTTTAACTCCCAATTCTAGCCTCATGTCTACGTCCCATGGGCCAAGAATGCCATCATTATCCACAGCAGTCCAGAGCATTGGGATATATGGAAGTCTTCCTTGTAATCAACCTGGCACATACAGCGTCTCTTCAGGAATGAATCAACTGACCCAGCAGAGAAACCCAAATCAATTGATAGCAAATCAAAGCAACCCTCTGATGCCACGGCCGCCTACCTTAGGGCCAAGTAATAACAACGCTTTTGGAGCTGGAACTGTTGGAAATTCACAACAGTTGAGACCAAACTTAGCCCACAGTATGGCAAGCGTGCCGGCACAGAGAACATCGAACGTGATGATCACGCCCAACACAACAGCTCCCAGTTGGGCCTCTCAAGAAGCGACATCCAAACAGTCGGAAGCCCTCAAGTCTACAGGAGTCCGCTTCCCCCCCGGGGCTCCTGCAGCCTACACCCCCAACCAGTCAGTACAGCAGGCAGTGGGCAGCCAGCAGTTTCCCCAGAGGGCGGTGGCACCTCCTAGCCAGTTAACACCAGCAGCGCAAATGAGACCCATGAACCAAATGAGCCAGACACTAAATGGACAAGCCGTGGGTCCACTCAGGGGTCTAAATCTGAGACCCAGTCAGCTGAGCACACAGATATTGCCTAATTTGAATCAGTCAGGAACGGGGTTGAATCAGTCGAGGACAGGAATAAACCAGCCACCATCCCTGACACCCAACAATTTTCCTTCATCCAACCAAAGTTCCAGGGCTTTCCAAGGAACTGACCATGGCAGTGACCTAGCTTTTGACTTCCTCAGCCAACAGACTGATAACATGGGCCCTGCCTTAAACAGCGATGCTGACTTCATTGATTCTTTGTTGAAGACAGAGCCTGGTAATGATGACTGGATGAAAGACATCAATCTTGATGAAATCTTGGGGAACAACTCCTGAAGGAGAAAGACAAGACAATTTACAAACTGCTTAGTACTAAAAGGCAGTATTTACAAGAACTCTGTAAAGGCCAAACGGTCAACTTTTAAGTGGCCTACATGAAGACACAATGGCTTAAAATGTAAAGCAGAAAATAACTGCAGTAGGGAACATTTTGATCCAAATTCTTATTTTAAATCTCAAACCTGATAGTAAAACATTGGGATCACTTTTCCCTGTCTTAACTCCAGAACACAGTATCCGATTTATCCAAACAAAACTGTGATGTTGATGTGTAATTAATTGTGTAAAATAGGCTTCCCAAGTTCCTTTACTCCCTGAAAGAAAGGTAATAGGACTTGTAGCTTATTTAAACCTCACATCATGAGGAGGTACTAGTTCCAAGCAACAAATTCTCTAATTTGCTGTAATAGATATCTGTGGTTTGATCTTTCCATTCTGTCTTTTCGTTTAATTTTTTTAAATCTTGCAGAATAGATTGAAATGTCATAGGTCTGTTAGGAGTAACTGAACAGTATCCTATGTCAGGGATAGACAGAGAACTCAGAAAACATCCAGTGGGTTATAGAATTTCCTCCCTAGATTCAACCCTCACTGCTGCAGTTTCCCACAAATCCAGTACTTCAGTGGGATGCCCTGTTCTCGTGATGAAATGATAATATAGAGTTGGGCAATTTGATTCTGGCTTCCACAGCCAATTTCTGAGTCCATTTCCAAGCGAGTTTTAGATGCAATAAAGACCTGTCCTAATCACACTGAAAAATCCATGAGACAGCACTATAAAGAAGATTTATTTGGCTACAGATAACGTGGAGTGTTACTTATTGTGATTGATACCCACTGGTTTGTTCCCAAGCTGAGGAGAATTGAGCCTTTTCTTGCCTACTTGTTTTGATGACTAGAGAATGATTTGTAAGAAAAGGAAATTTGGAAACCCAAACTGTGATTAGAAGGTATCATGTTGTGGTTGGAGATAAGAACCAAGAGGGGCGGGTTTAAGTGGTTATAAATCTATTTCAAAGGGTTTGAAGGAAAGCATAATTAAGAGAAAACAATCTGGCCTTCTTCAGACATACTATCTGGATTTGGGTGAACAGCAGAATAGAACGTGGTCTGTTAGTAGTGGTCTCTTCATGCTTCTCTCCCTGGCATGATGAATCATTGCCACATGCTAGACGGACCCTTTATATCCAGAGTTTCTCCCCTAGGGCTGAGCACTGTATCACAGAAACAGTTTTTGTTGAGCCATTTAACTTCAGTGCCCACACACAGATCAACTGCAAAATTGGGAAGATGTGTGCTAATACGGAATGGATGAAAAATATCACTATCATTTTCCTAATTATAGAGGAGCAAGGGTTGTCTTCAGTTCTTTCAGTTACACACTCACATATTCAAATATCAAATGTAATTTAACTAAAGTCATTTAATAATCAAGTCTTTAATTATCTTCTCAAAAAAAGAACACATTTTGAACGTTTTACAAAGCTCTCTCCCAATCTTTAAGACGGCTAGAAGCATTCTCCTTCTTTTACACAACACCACCATCACTGGCCCAGAATCTTTTCTGTGCTAAGTTGTAAATATAAATAAATGACTTGTTTTGTAAACTTTTGTAAAGAATATTTTGGTAGAAATACTTAAAACATATTCTTTGGGTTATATTTATACATATGTGAAATAAATATACTATCAAAAGGTTATATTTTATACAAAAAGTAAATTGTTACCTTTTGTATGCTAATATACAAAGTTTTGTATGATATGATGGTTTATTTTTAGCTCTACTCTTAAACCATAAGTGGTCGAGTGGGAACTTTGGAAAACTGTCAAGAGGCTTGTTAGACAAATTTATACTCTGAAACCTTAATAAGAAAGCATTCCAGGTTTCAATCTTTCTTCCTTTTTCTTAATTATTTTTTAACCCATACTTCTTGTGTTTTATTTGATTATTCTGCTGTGCACATTGGATTGGTCCTTGTTGCATGTGGTCTACTGTGTGTTTTCCCCATTTTATAAAACAGCGTTTTTCCATGCAAAAAAAAAGAAAAAAGAAATGATGTACATAAAAACACATCTATTCCATGGCTCCTCCGTGTCACTGTATATCTCCAGCTCTCCAGTTACACTCCTGTGATTCAGCTTATTTTTACCCTAACATAATAGTATGATTTGTAGTAGTTATCAAATTTAAAAGATAAGCAATCAGAATGTTTGAATTTTCTTCTCTCTAATGTGAATTTCATAATTAATGTCTATTTATTCAGCTATTCATTAAAATACAGGATTCTTTGGGAAAAATGGTCTAGTCTATAGTTTCTGTTTGTTGGCAGTCTGCTACCAAAGATGAGGTAATTTTCCTGAAACTTGAGATAATGATTAGTTGATAGACATAATTAGCCAAAACCTTAGGATTTACAACTTAAGAGTTATTGGAATACAATCTCCCCTTTACAGAAATACCAGACTATTTAATTGTTGGCATTGTGTATTGTCCCGACATAGTCAGGAGGTAGAAGTAATTTTTCTTTTTTTTAATTATTCAATGGCTAGAAAGCAATTTAAGCAAATAAGTCATTCTTGGCTTTATATAAAGCCTGATGAAGATAAATAACTGCTCTAAGTGAATGCACTAATAATTATGCATTACTGTAACTGTACCCATAACTGTAATGATCTCAACTTGTAAAACAAGCATTTTGTATCGTGTATAATTTTATGTGCAAAAAAACAGTTTAAAAAATTCAGAAGTGGTTCTCTGTCTGAAATCATACTCTCAATCACCAATGATATTGCTGCTACATCATACAAAGTTCAGAGAATTATTAATATTAATGAGTAAAGGCAAATTTTGTCTCTAGAAGGTTTCTAATACAGTGAAGTGTTGACACAGCGTTCTTTAGTTCACTTAAAATGTCTGTATTAAAATTCTATATGCACAACATCTGTTAACAGCTGGGGAACACTGACAGAGTCATAGGCACCTTGGGTACTTCCTGTCCAGCTTTGTGGTGATGGTCACCCCAAGCAGAGTGAGTACAGAGCCAGAAAAACAGTCTTCCTTGAGAATCAAGAAGGTTAAGAGAGACATGAGCCTTTGTAGGAGGCAAGAGGAACCATTCCAAATACTCCTGCCCCTCTGTCTGATTTGTTGCTAAGGGTTCCATTGTCTCTCCTCTGCCAGAAAAGAAAACAAAAGTGCATGACATTATCTTTTTTTATTAGCATTAATGGAGCAGTAATAAAATATTGACATTTTATATAGTCCCTGTACCTGTGTGCCAGGAAAGTAGAATGGCAAACAAATAAGACCAACATTAATAAAAATAAGTAATATACACACAAATTATAAGAAAGAAGCATGTAATTCCAAAATTATTTGTGCATTCCAATATGCGGCCATGGAAGTAGACCCATGAGAGGAAAAGGGGGGAATTCAAAGGAGCTGAGAGAACAGTTCAGCTTCCTCCTGTTTTCTGGTTCCCAAAAGTAGTTCAAATTGTTGCATTTTATCCACCATTTACATTTTATATTTCTGTAACTATATTTCCTCACCCAAAAAACAATGAGAGTTTGGGGTGAAATATCTCCTCATGCCTATTCAACTGAAACTCTGTGATTGACTTTTTTCCCCAAAACTAAATAAAAAATTAATCGAAATGACTCATTAGCAGCCCTTCCTTTTTTGAGGTAGAGTCTCACTTTGTCGTCCTCAGTAGAATGCCGTGGCATCACAGCTCACAGTGAGCTCAAACTCTTGGGCTCAAGCAACTCTCTTGCCTCGGCCTCCGAGGAGCTGGGATTATAGCCACCCTCTGCAACACCCGGCTATTTTTCCTATTTTTAGTAGAGCTGGTCTCACTCTTGCTTAGGCTGGTCTTGAACTCCTGAGCTCAAGCAGGCAGTGTCCTTCAATCAACACCATTGGCGGCAGGGACATAATTAAGTCCCTGTGCCATGAGAATTAGGAAAACACATGGCCCTTAGATTTTTATAACCAAATGTTGTGTTGCCCGACCTGCATGCAGTAATAGTAGGAGAGGGATTGTGTTTCCTTACATAAATAACATCTCAAGTTACCTCTTACCAAATTTAAGTCATCTTTAGCTCTAAGATGTAGGCGAATATGCAGATGGTTTTTAACAGTACTTAGGAGTCTTTTAGCAAAAAAGGAAGGAAGGAAGGGAGAGAAAGAAACAATATATAAAATACTGCACAAGGCTGGGCGCTGTGGCTCATGCCTGTAAGCCTAGCACTCTGGGAGGCCGAGGTGAGTGGATTGCCTGAGCTTAGGAGTTTGAGACCACCCTGAGGTAAAAGCAAGATCTCATCTCTACCAAAAATAGAAAAAAACTAGCAGGCATTGTGGTGATTGCCTATAGTCCCAGCTACTAGGAAGGCTGAGGCAAAGGGATTGCTTGAGCCCAAGAGTTTGAGGTTGCTGTGAGCTGTGATGCCATGGCACTCTACCTAGAGCAAAAAAGTGAGACTCTGTCTCAAAAAACTAGATAGATAGATTAGATTAGATAGATGATAGCTAGCTAGCTAGATAGATAGATTAGATTAGATAGATGATAGCTAGCTAGCTAGCTAGCTAGCTAGATAGATAGATAGATAGATTGATAGATGATGATGATGATGTATTGATAGATGATAGATAGATAGATAAAAATACTGCACAGATATATAGACACTTCTTATAGGCTTCTTTCAGCAAAGAAGGGAAGAAGGAAGGGAGAAAGAAGGAAAGAAAATATCTCAGTAGGTTTAGAGAAAGAAATTTACTGGTTACCATGACTACAACTTCTAGGAGCTGGCATGGGTGCAGCCATAACTGAATCAGAAGTGGTTCTTATGCCACAAAGTGGTTGCTACAAGCTCCAGACTTAACTGCTCCCAAGTCCAGGTCGAAGATAAATAAGAGCAGATGCTTCCCTTTCAAAGGGTCTTACTTTGTGTCACAAACTCCTATAGAGGCATGCACCTACCCTACATGGTCACTCTGCCCAGGGAGGCAGGCAGAGGTAGTGTTAACACTAAACGCAATGAGGTTGAAAAGGAGATGATTTTTTTAAAGGAAAATTAGGTTGTGACTGTTATAAAAAAATTAGAAGGAATACATGGAAAATAAAGACACAAATGTCTACTACCCCTTTTTAACTGCTCTATTTCCATACACACTGTTTTTCCTGTATCCTTGATTCCAAAATTTTATTAATAATTCAAGCACATGCACCTCCTTCCCTTAGGGAGGCAATCCAAATCTCGTCTATTTACTGTACTCATTCCCTCCTTCAGCATACCTAGGTGAGGCAACTCTCTGCCAGGTGAAGATGGACCAGCAATCTAAGCCCAAAAGCTATTTATCCACTCCTGTGTGTTCTGTACCTATAATTGTGGAGATAGAACAGGATATGGTAAGAATGATTCTACTGAAAGAGAAACAAACATGTATAGATCACATCCTACTGAACAGTAAGAGTAAAGACTGTTCTAATTTGGAGCATTCAAATGAATGGCTTGAGGAAAAGCATTGCAAGCTCTCCCCTTGCATCAGGGTGCATGCCAGCTTCATTTTATTAGTTCAGTGGTAATAATTGTTCCCTTCCACAGAGAGTATGTCTTATTGGGTACTTGGGAGAAGTCTAAGGAATCAGACTTCTCTCAGGTCCCATCATATCTCTGGCTAGAATTCCCTTCTCTCTGACTTAGTGTGCAATAAATTTAGCTTATGACTGAAAATTCAACACTTCAAAAAGACTCCACTGATTTCTAATTAGGGAAACTAAAACCATTTCAAATAGGCCAAGTGTCAGGGAGACTTAAATGCAAACAATTGGTTTCACAGGTGATGAACAAGTTGAGAAGCCCAATAGGGAAAGAAAGAAAGCAGGAAGCTACGGGAACTTCTAGGATGAAAGGACAAAAGATAAGGGTCAGAATCACAAGCAGATGTCCCAGCATTGGCAGGGCTCTCTGGTAGGACCTGGGTCCAGTGAGGAGTTCCAGCTGCTGATGGAACTACCTAATGACAGAGAAGGAATATGCTACCCCCTAGACAGACACACCCATCTTCCTCCATGCTCCAAAAAATACATCTCCTTTGCTGGAACATAGTCTGGAGGAATGCATTACAGATTAGAGCAATAAAAGGGTAAGGAATAAATCTTCCAATAAACAGGCCCAGGTCTGACATAAGAGGCCTGCAGATTACTGGACTCTTAGCCACATTGGATTACTGACCTCAAGCTAAAACCATTTTTCTTAGCCAAACCTGATTTTCGTCCTTCTGTGCTTCTAGATACATTAATTGAATCTAAATTTGTCTTACTATAAAATGATATCAATTAGGAAACTATTCAGCTGCAAGTATGTGTATTTGAAACCCTAACTAATAGCAGTTTAAGCAGAAAGGGGTTTTTTAAATACTATTTCATTGACTCTAAGAAACACGTTTTCTATACTTTCTTATCTGTAAAACTAGGTCATTTATAATTGATGCACTACACTATTGTATAATGGTTATTATTCTTTTCTTTTTTAATGGCATATAGAATAATAGTGTCTTGCAATCAATGGCATGTTAGATTTGGCTCATGGAATTAAGGGTCTAGATGGGCAGTCCTGACCTGGAACAGTAACCTGACAATGCTTCAGGAACCCAGGCTATTTTTACCTTTCATCTCTGCCGGGGTGGTGTGTGGAAGGAGCTTCTTTCTCATTCTTTCCATTTTATGGTAACAAGGTGGTTACTGCAGCCTCATGTCTATGTTTTAAGCTAGAAAAATGGAAAGAAAAAAATATGAAGGACCAAAAATCTTGTGTATAGAAAGTCTTTACTCTTTCATTCTGGAAAGTTTACTCAACACAGACTTATAACTATACCTCATTAATGATGACTATGTTTTATGGCCTTTTAGACCTTCAAGAGAGGCTGAGTGCCAAGTATTTAGTATTATAGCCTCTGTAGTAGAGGATAGCAAGGGAGCAGGTGGTTCAGAAGGACAAGTAAAAGTATAAGTGTTACCAGACGAAGGAGCTCTGGCTGCCTGTCATGGTCAGCCAATATGCAGAAGTGGGCACAGGTCCACCAAACTTTATTTGTCAGAAGGCCAGAATCCTAGAGAACAGTGACAGTAGCCTCTCCAAGACTGTTCTGTTCTTCCATTTTTAAAATTACAGTTTTATACAGAAAAGTTCAAAGCAAAGATTACACCAACTGCTCTTCCAAATAAAAATCAGCATAAGTCAGTGACCTATTACAGCTTTCCATTCCAAAAGTTAATCTGCTAAATTCATTCCTCTAAACTACTCAAGATAGACATCTTTAGGATGGGAGCAAAATTCAGAAAACAGTAAGAATGGGAGATAGTGAAGGTCAGGCAGGACCTAAACCAACCAGACCAGCTTTGTCATGTCTGCCCCAGCCTGACAGACTCCATCTTATTCTCACATGTGCTTTTATAGACATGCATGGGAATGATGAACATAAATTGAAGATGTTGATTATCTTTGCAATAATACAGAGAAATGTGAGTGGGAAAGGGTACATAGGGGATTTAATTATAATTATATCAAGTTGTTTTCTAAGCTGAATGAAGACTACATGGGTTGTTATATTTTTCTGTTTTTAATATCCAAAGGATATTATTAAAAAGGAAAAGAAAACTAAGTTAAATTATTTGAAATTATCACCAACATCATTCCACTATAAAGAAATCAATAAATACTTACATATTTAGATTTATGGCTGTATGCAGATGAGATACACTGAAAGGCCCTTCCCACTAAAATAATTAATGTGCTAGATTTTAAAATGAAGAAATATTTCAAAACTTACTAAAAATCTGCAGAAATAATGACCTTGTAGTACTTGCATTAGCATAGACATATAGAATCACAGAGTAGAATTGAAAGTCCAAAAATAAACCTTCACATCTATGGTAAATTGCTTTCTGACACAGTGCTATGAAAATTCAAGAGAAGGGAGAAGAATAATCTTCTCAGAAATACTTCTTGAAAGATTATGGAGCCAAAGATGAAAGATTATTCTGAGGCACCAGACAAAAGGAAAATGGAGGCCTGGTTTATGCAATTAAAATGACTTTATTCTACCTGGGTGCAGACATGGTAAGATTTCCAACTGGGAAGAAATCCAAATGTGGGTAATGGTCAATGGGGATTTTAAAGGTCAGGAAGGTGGGGGTCAGGACATTCCCTTTCCTGGGTTGGACATCTGTTGTAAGGGTGAGGGTTGGCCCATTTACCTTTCCCAGGTAGGACATCCCATGGGTAGGGGAGGGGATTGACCCATTCACCTTTCTTAGGTGAGACTTCTGGTGGGAGAGGATAGAGGGCTGATTCTTTTAGGCATGTCCACTCTGTTTGGCTGGAGTTTGATCCTATCATTCCGGTCTTTTTGTCTATTGTGGAGGCGGGATGATGGGCATGGTCTCTCTTTGACTACTTCCTGCAGAGGACGGGCTGTTTGGGCTGCCTGTAAAGAGAATGGAAGGGGGAGGGGAACAGGGTAAGGAGTGGCAGGAGTTTACAGGAGCTTTTCAGCTTTTTCAGTCTGAGCTTGTTGGTACCCGGTAAGGCGAGGATATGAGGAACTGTTTTCAGGTGACTGGTTAATAAATTGAGACATGAGGCAGATGGATACAGGTTCAAAACTGAGAATGAGACAAAATCGAAATTAGTGACGTTATCAGACAATAACCAAAGAGGAAGATGGACAGTGAGAGGCGGGAACCAGGTGAAGTTGCCAGGGCCTCCAGCAATCCTGAGAGGATATCTAATACCCCTTACTGAGCTCTCTACCCTTGTTTTAGAGGATTTTTACAAGGTGGCTGTGTGAATAAAGCTGTTCCTATGTTTGTTAGGAAAGAGGAAAGATCAGCTTATTTTCTATAAGCAAAAGTAACTAGAGTTCTGTTCTCCAGGACGGTATCCAGGAGGCATTCTAATTTTCCAGGGGTCACTGGCCTTTCGCAGCTAGGCTCAGGCGGGAATTTCAGCTCCGTTCTCGGAGGGTCTGCCCGGGATCTTCAGAAAGACCCAGCCAGCCAGCCAGACCTCCAGGCTGGACATGGTTGGGGGGGGGGGGGCGGGGGGTTTGGATTTGAGGCACTGCTTTGCCCAGAAGCCTGGTTTGCTTCACTTAAAGCATGATTCCGAGGAAGATTTTGGTTTTTTTAGAATGCCTTGCGGAGTTTTAAGAAGTAGCTGGGTTTTGCTTAATGGCAGAAGCCAAGACTGGAGCTCTGATATCTCACTGGGAGGTCTGAGGGCCCTGGGGGAAATTATGCCATTTTTTTACTATCACATATAGGGGGGCAGGGGAGGGAAGAGGGATGGGGCGTGGGGGTTGGAGAGCAATGAGAATGGATGGCTGGTGGAAGTATTGACAGAAGTGAGGTATCTCACAAAGAGAAAGATCCCAGTGTCCTGTTTCAGAGAGTGGAAGGATTGTAGGAGGGGGGTTGGAGAGGGGCAGCAGGGGCTGTGGAAGGGCCCCAGGAGAAGCCTGGGGTCTCCTGAGCCAGGAGAATCTGAGCGGGTTTACAGGACGAACACGGGAAAGCAATGTTTCAATGTATGAGAAATGCCTGGATATAAGTGATGTCTGAGCATTTGCCTAATTTTTAACAGTAGTTCTTGAGATCAGTGAGAACAGAGAGATGGAAGGTGCCATGTTGAGGCCACTGCAAGCCACTGTCAAACTTGTACGTAGGCCAAGCAGTATTACAGGAAAAAAATGAGATTTTTTTGGTTTGAGGTCAGAATAGAGCTTTAGAGGCTTGAGAGTAGTCAAAAGGCAGTTTAAAAGTGAAGAAGAGGGAATGTGTCACTCTGGAGGTAAAAGGCAGCTTAGAGATGAACAAGGGGAAATCTGTGACTGAGTGGTGGCCGTATCGAAAACTGGAGGTAGGAAAAGAAATGCAATTTAAAGGGAGAATGGAGGATGAGGAAAGTCAGACGGTTGGAAAAAATGGTGATCCAGACTGGATGGGTGAGCCTGGCTCAAGGAACTACCAAAATGGTCCAGCCCACAGTAGGACAATGGACTGATGAGCCTGGTTCATCAAGGCTGGTGTCAAGAGATTACCTGGACTCTCTTTGGTCAAAAAGGGCCTGGCCTCTGCACGTGACAATAACCAGATGGAGGGGTCTAAGCCCAAAGTAGGGCACCACAGGGGTGAGGCTGGGGAACCAGGCTTGCAAGAGAGAATCCCCAAACATGAGGCACTGGGCGGGCAGGCAAGCCTGGCTTGCTATGGTGGCTGAGGCTGAGATCAGGGATGTATAGGCCTCCACATGTGAAACCAGCTGAAAAAAATGAGACTAGGGTAACCAGCCAGAGTCCAGGCCTACAAGGGGGCATCCCCAAACATGAGGTACTGGATGGACGGGTGAGCCTGGCTTGCTGGGGAGGCTGGGGCTGGGATCAGGGAAGTGAGGCCTCCATGTGTGAAACCAGCTGGAAAAAAAATAGAAGAGTTGGAAGTAAGATATCCAGAGATGGAGGGAGAGGGAAAGAGGAAGTTAAGGGTAAAGGATGGGAAGAGAAGTAAAAAAAAGTATAGAAAAGGAGTTTTAGATGAATGTTCACCTCACCATTAATGAATGAAATTTAGGCAAAGTCGGAGAGGTTTCCCATTTTCTTTCATCTAGCCAAAAGAAGGATCTGTTCTTCTGTGTCCAGTGGGGTATACTTAAGCCCCACGAAATGAAAGCTTACAAAGCCAAAGAGCAAAGATTATTCCAAGGCATGAGACAAAAGGTAAATGGAAACCTGGTTTGTGCAATTAAAATGGCTTTATTCCCCCAGGTGCAGGTGGGGTAAGATTTCCAACCAAGAAGAAATCCACACACAGGTAATGGTGAATGGGAGTTTTAAAAGTCAGGAAGGTGGGGGTCAGGACATTCCCTTTCCTGGGTTGGACATCTTTTGTAAAGGTGGGGGTTGGGTCATTTACCTTTCTTAGGTGGGAGAGAGTAGGGGTTGATACTTTTAGGTGGGTCCACTCTATTGGGGCAGGGTTTGACCTTATCACTTCTGAGATAACTGAATATCCACATGCAAAAGAATGATCAGGTAGTAACAGTGGTTACTAGACATGAGTAAGTATCAATGACAGCTTTTGCTCTAACTGGCTTTTTTTTTTTTTCTCAAGATGCTGAACCTGGCGGGGCACAGTGGCTCACACCTGTAATCCTAGCACTCTGGGAGGCTGAGGTAGAAGGATCACTTGAGCTCAGGGGACCAGCCTGAGCCAGGAGTAAGACCTATCTCTATTAAAAATAGAAAAATTAGCCGGGCTTTGTGGTGGGCACCTGTAGTCCTTAGTTACTTGGGAGGCTGAGGCAAGAGGATCGCTCAAGCCCAGGAGTTTGAAGTTGCTGTGAGCTATGATTCCAGAGCATTCCACCGAGGGCAACAGAGTGAGACTCTCTCTGAAAAAAAAAAGAAAGAAAAGACTCTGAACCTACATTTTGGCAGCTGCACAGGGTATAGAGGAACAAGATATATAAGCAATTGCATGCTCGGGATGAGGATTACAATAAAAAGCTCCCCTACAGAAAGCTAATATTCCATAAGATTACAACTACAGAATGAGGGTGAAAAAGGAATAAATGCTGCTGTGTCACAAAGAGGAAGAATCCTCCCCTGAAAACACACAACCACAAGACAGCATTCATATGAGTCTGGGTTTGCATTTGTAATATCTGTGGCCAAAGAAATCCTGAATGTAGAATTTTATCTGAAGTGTCCCCAGTTGGAAGCACCCTCAGGAAAGAGAAACAAATGCAAATCCTCTCAAGAGACTTCAAAAAATTCCTACAAAGCTCCAAAGAAAACCCGGCATCAGATCCATTATCAAAGTCACAAAACACATCTGTAAACAAAGCATCAAGAGTAAGTACCAGCATAAACAACCAACAGACAGTACCTACAAAAGCTTCTGGATTAGAAATGACCGGTACAATAAAGATCTGTTAAATGTATTTAAAGAGATAAGGTAGAGGCTTGGAGATATTAGCTTTTATTACCCCTAGTGAATAGGGAATAAACATTCTTTTTTAAGCATGGACTATTTATGAAAGTTGATAACATTTATTTTAGACCCCAAAATAGCCTCATTAAATTTTAAAGAATTTAAGAAATCATTGACCACATTCTTTTACACACAATTCACTTATTAGAATTGAATTAAAAAACAAAACTTGAAAATCTCATTAATTTAAAATTTTTTTAAAAACCTAAATGCATGAGTCAATAACAAAACAAGAAATATAGAAAATACCTAGTTAAACAATAGTAGAATATAAAAGTTACCCAAGAAGATGTTGAAGAGAAATCTATTCCCTTAAGTGCTTTCATTAAAAAAAGTTTTAATGTACTTAAAAAACACCCAACTTGAGGAGTAAGAATAGGAATGCAGGGAGAATCTAAAGAAGGTAGGCAAAATAATAGAGAAAAAATTATCAAAAATAAGGGCAAAACCAAAAAATAAGGATAAAATAAAAATTAGCTCACCATTCAATAAGGAGGCAATGCCAAAAGTTGATTCTTCAAGACATTAGTAAAATTGTCAAACTAATGGAGAAACTGAGAAAACTATAAAAAAAAAGAGTAGAAAATATTATTAGAAATCAAAAAGAAGCATGACTATTGAAACTAAAGGGATTGAACGGATAACAATAGGATATTGTGCACAAATTTATGGCAATAAACTTTAGAGGCAGCGGATGAATCACTACATAATGCAACTCACCAAAACTGATTTAAGAAAAATCAAAAATTTATAACTATTATAGGAAGTGGAACAGCTGGAAAGGCTATTTCAATTCTTGCCACAAGGAAGGCAGCAGGACGAAGTGGTTTAGCAGAAGGATTTTACTAAATAGCCAAGAAATAGTTAAGGCCAATGTTAAATGAATTTTTCCAGAGAATTGAAAAAAAAGGACTACTTCCCAAACTCACTTTTTCAAGTTGGCCTAAGACTGACCCCCAAATAAGAAATGGCTGGCACATGATAGGAAAATTACAGACTAGCTGCACTCATGAATATAGTTTCAAAAATCCTAAACCGAATGTTAGGCAACACAATCCAGTAATATATAAAAGATGTAATACATTATGGCTAAGTTGGGTTTCTTTCAGGAATACAAAGTTGATTTTAAAAATTGATAGGACCAAGGTATGGATGCCCACTGTTGTTATTCCCACTCAGTCTTCCATTGAAAGTCCCAATCAGTACAGTAAAATAAAAAACAAAAAATAAAATGAAATACACAAAAAAAAGTCCACAGGAAAAAAGACAATCATTATTTGGATAATCTTAAATGCATATAGTTATTCATTTAGTAGAATAGAATGTAACCAATTTTCTGGAAATGAAATTGACACACAAAAGCAATTTTCATATATCACTGGCTGTCAAAAATGTGTAGATTGAAATACGTATTCACAGTAACGTCAAAAACATCAAAATCTAGGAGATTTATATATGTATGTATTTGTGCCTATGTATAGTTATTAGGTGCATGTGTCAAACTCTGCATGCATAAAATCATCAAATTCTAATAAAAACATTTTAAAAGACCAAATAATAGAAAATTATAACATAGTCTTTAACAGGAAGATTCTATGTTAGTCATCAGCATCTCCAACTCAGAATTCCCTGGGATGCCTCAGGGTACTTCCATGCCCCATGATAATAGTTCATGTGCAATTGCACAACCTAGTCTTGAAAAGGACAGGCAGGGTGGTGCATGTGGCTCAGAGGAGTAGGGCACCAACCCCATATACCAGAGGCAGCAGTTTCAAACCCAGCCCTGGCCAATAAAAAAAAAAAAAAAGAAAGAAAAGAAAAAAAAGAAAAGGACAGGCAACCAGGAATTCAGTTCCCTCAGAGATGATGGCCTGGGTCATCCCACCAAGGAAGGTGTTCAAGGAGGTTCTAACCTAGGGAATTCTACAAAGGATATGAGGGAGGAAGATGATGAATATCAATTAAGGGCCACAGGACAGCTACAGCAGCAGGGGCTATGCTGAATCCACTTTCTCTTAAGCCTGTAATTGTTTTTCTCTTTTTCAGGTAATTGTACCTTGAAGAAACAGGGACAGGACAGAGTGAACACAGTGTGCGTGAGGCAGGAGTGAACTTGAATAGGACGAGGGGTGCATTGTAGGGCTCCACCTCATCCCTCACCCTATCCTGGACAGCCCCTGTGCGCAGTGACCAGTTCCTTTGCGCATCTGTTGGGACATTTCTCAGTGGCAGACTTGGGACAAGCCCTAAATAGATAGGAATTCCTGTTCCAGGAGTGGTTTTCATTTGATTTAGGACAGAAATTGGTAGATAACTAACCCAGTTTCCTCCACCTTTGGATAAGTCTGACGTGTATTTCACACTCCCTGCCAGAGTTCTCTCAGCAGGAATGAGCCCAATTGTTCTAGTGGTATCCTCATAATAAACACACACTTTATCAGCTTTCCTTTCCAGGTCTCACTTCCTCACTCCTTCACAGTGCTTCCAGGGATCACCTCCCTAATAAGCTACTTATACTAAAATCATTGTCTTAGCATCTATTTTGGGGGAAATTAAACTAAAACAAAATCTGAATGCTCAATTTAGAATGCGTAGACTAAGGCATTGTCATGGAATGAAATGCTGTGCTGCAGTAACAGGTCAGGAGCGGAACACGTGAGCAGGTGTCGGGTGGAAGAAGCAAGTAAAAATTCTATTTACGGTGGCTTTAAGATGGTGGCCAAGTAACAGCTTCCTTGCAACTAGGCACGGTGCGATTGGGGAGAGAAGACTTCAGGCATCTCTGGCTGGCGAGATCTGACCAGAAACATCCCTTTGGGGACACAGGGAGACAGTGTGAGACTTCTGGACCCTCTGAGGAAGGCAAAAGCAGTGGAGATATGGCAAGTGGTTGCCTGTGTTCGTTCGGTCTAATCCTGCCAGCAACTGTGGGTACAGCAGCAGTGAGATTGCAAACTGGAAAGGCCTTACCTGTGAGCTATTTGGGTCTCTTTTGGACTTGGTACTCAGTTGAACTGCCTTGGGAGAACTGGGGCAAGAGGATGGAGGTCTTTGAGTGTTGTCCGGGGCTCCAGACTGAGCTACCAGTGTTTGGTTGTAGGCCGTGAGGAGCCATCATAGGAGAACTGCCCGGGCAAGCTCCACCTTCAGGGTCGCAGAACTAGCATCGGGCGGGAGTGAGTAATCTAGTGACTGAGCAGCCTAAAGGCGGGGACTGAGACGCCTTGCAGCCTTAGCCCTCAGGGGCATAGGGTGAGACCAGTTTTGGCACACTGGATAAGTGGAGAGCCACTTAAGGAGTGATTCCAGCAACAAGTGCTTTCCTGGGAAAGCTTCTGCTTAGCCCAAGTTAGCAATTTAAAGTGCGTTCTAAGCAGGCTGAGGAGGATTTAAGCTCTCCACCCTGTGGGATTAGAGAAATCATTAGAGGCCTCCTGTCTCCATTTTGTTCAGCCATATCAACATTGTGATTAACATATCATACCCCAGAAGATCACCTCTTGCCCAGACACTATCAACAAGATATATAAATGTTTTTTGGTTTTGTTTTGTGGTTTCTTTTGTTGTTGTTGTTTGTTTGTTTTCATTATTGTTTTTTTGTTGTTGTTGTTGTTGTTGTTGTTTTGAGACAGAGCCTCAAGCTGTCACCCTGGATAGAGTGGTGTGGCATCACAGCTCACAGCAACCTCCAATTCCTGGGCTCAAGCGAGTCTCCTGCCTCCGCCTCCCAAGTAGCTGGGACTACAGGTGCCCACCACAATGCCCGGCCATTTTTTAGTTGTAGCCACTATTGTTGTTTGGCAGGTCCAGGCTGGATTTGAACCCGCCAGCTCAGGTGTACGTGGCTGACGCCTTAGCCCGCTGAGCCACAGGCGCCGAGCCTGTTGTTTTGTTTTTAATTTCAACATTTTCCTTAAAGATTTTTCTTTTCTTATTTTTTCTTTTATTTCTTCATTTTTCTAGTTTAAATATAATTTTCCATTGTTGCCTTTTTCAATAATTAGACATCAATTTTGCTAGTTTTTCCACCCATAGTAATTGTTTTTTCCCCCAATTTTATCCCTTAAAGTTTACAGGTTGCTTGTTTTGATTTGATTTATTGCATTTTTGTCTTCCCTCTCTACTTGGTGGAGGTAGGGTACTGTGTCCAAACAGGCTGGCAAACAGCTGCTGACCTAATCACCCAACCTGGTACCCCCAGAATTTGGGGACTCTTAAGGTTGGGTCAAAGTACCCTACTGTACATTTATTTTGCTCCTGTCCCCCTCTTTCTGTGCCTCTTTTCCTTTGGTCAATAGTTGCTTCTACCTACCCCCTCTCCTTCCTCCTTTTTCTTTCCTTGTCTTTCTTTCTTTCTTTTCTCCCCCTTTCTTTCTTTTTTCCCTTCTTGCTCTTCAATCTGCTCATCCTTCTGGTCCTGTACCAAAAGGACTCATCGAAACCCTAGTCCAGAAGCATGGCACCTTAAAAAGAGCAGGAGGAAGTGAAAGGAAAATTAGAGCAAGAAAACAGATAAAAGAAATCACTCATGAGAGAAAGAATCAGCAGAAAACTCCTGGCATCATGAAAAACCAGCCCAGAGCAACGCCCCCAAGGGGCTGTGAGGTAGATCCTGCAGAGGATTCTACCTATAAGGAAATGTTAGAAATGTTAGAGAGGGAATTTAGAATACAGATGATGAAAACAATCAAGGAAACGAAGGAAGAAATGATGGAAAAAGCTGATAAGGTGGAAAAAGAAATCCAAAACCAGAATCAATTAAGAGAAGAATATAAAAAGGATATGGCAGAGATGAGGGAAATGAAGCAGTCAATTAGGGAACTTAAAGATGCAGTAGAGGCTTGGTGCCTGTGGCTCAATGGGCTAAGGTGCCAAGTGCATACACCTGAGCTGGCAGGTTCGAATCTAGCCCAGACCCACCAAACAACAATGACAGCTGCAACCAAAAAGTAGCCAGGCATTGTGGCAGGCGCCTGTGGTCCCAGCTTCTTGGGAGACAGAGGCAGGAGACTTGCTTGAGCCCAGGAATTGGAGGTTGCTGTGAGCTGTGATGTATGGCACTCTATCCAGAGTGACAGCTTGAGGCTCTGTCTCAAAAAAAAAAAAAAAAAAAGGATGCAGTAGAAAGTATCAACAACAGATTAGACCATGCAGAAGAAAGAATCTCAGAGGTAGAGGACAAAGCTCTTGAGATAACTCAGATGCTTAAAGAGGCAGAAAAGAAGAGAGAGAAAGCAGAACATTCACTGGCGGAATTATGGGACTCTATGAA